>CM059427.1:202663155-202698104 GCA_030390025.1 Squalus acanthias | reverse complement strand
TAGGAGCAGGATTCGGCCCTTCGAGCCTGCTCCGCCATTCAATGAGATCATGGCTGATCTTCTACCTCAACTCTATTCACCGGCCCTATCGCCATATCCCTTGATGCCCTTACTAGTCAGAAATCTATCAACTTCTGTTTTGAATATACCCAATGACTGAGCCTCCACAGCCCTCTGGGGTAGAGAATTCCAAAGATTCACCACCCTCTGTGTGAAGAAATTTCTTCTCATCTCAGTCCTGAATGGCCTACCCTTTATCCTGAGGCTGTGGCCCCTGGTTCTATACTCCCCAGCCAAGGGAAACATTCTCCCAGCATCCACCCTATCAAGCCCTGTAATAATTTTGTATGCTTCAATGAGAACCCCTCTCATTCTTCTGAATTCAAGAGAATACAGGCCTAGTTTACTCAATCTCTTCTCATACGACAGTCCCGCCATCCCAGGAATCAATCTCGTTAACCTTCATTGCACTCCCTCTATGGCAAGTATATCCTTCCTTAGGTAAGGAGACCAAAATTGTACACAGTACTCCAGGTGTGGTCTCACCAAGGCCCTATATAATTGGAGTAAGACTTCTTTACTCCTGTACTCAAATCCTATAGTAATGAAGGCCAGCATACCATTTGCCTTCCTAATGGCTTGCTGCACCTGCACATTCACTTTCAGTGACTCATGTACAAGGACACCCAGGTCCCTTTGAGCATCTGCATTCCCCAATCTTTCACCATTTAGGAAATACTCTGCCTTTCTGTTTTTTCTACCAAAGTGGATAACTTCACATTTATCCACATTATAATCCATCTGCCATGTTCTCGCCCACTCACTGAGCCTGTCGAGATCCCCTTGAAGCCTCTTCACATCCTCTTCACAACTGACACTGCCACCTAGCTTTGTATCATCAGCAAATTTGGAAATGTTACATTTAGTCCCCTCATCCAAATCATTGATATAGATTGTGAATAGCTGGGGCCCAAGCACCGATCCTTGTGGTACCCCACTAGTCACAGCCTGCCATCCTGAAAAAGACCCGTTTATCCCTACTCTTTGTTTTCTGTCTGTTAACCAATTCTCAATCCATGCTAGTATATTACCCCCAATTCCATGTGCCCTAATTTTGTTCACCACCCTCTTCTGTGGGACCTTATCGAAGGCCTTCTGACAATCCAAATACACCACATCTACCGGTTCCCCTTTGTCTACTCCACTAGTTACATCCTCAAAGAACTCCAATAGGTTTGTTAAACAGGATTTCCCTTTCATAAATCCATGTTGACTCTGCCCAATCTTACTATTAGTTTCTAAGTGCCCAGTTATTGCATCCTTTATAATAGATTCCAGCATTTTCCCAACTACTGATGTGAAGCTAACAGGTCTGTAGTTCCCCGTTTTCTCTCTCCCTCCTTTCTTAAATAGCGGGGTTACATTTGCTATCCTCCAATCTGCAGGAGCCGTTCCAGAATCTATAGAAGATGACAACCAATGCATCCACTATCCCAATGGCCACCTCTTTCAAAACCCTAGGATGTAGGTTATCCGGTCCTTGGGATTTATCGACTTTTAGTCCCATTAATTTTGCTAGTACTGTTTTTTTACTAATAATTTTTTAAGTTCTTCATTCTTGCCACACCCTTGGTTTTCTCATATTTCTGGGAGGTTTTTTGTGTCTTCCTCCGTGAAGACAGAAACAAAGTATTTATTTAATTTCTCTGCCATTTCCTCATTCACCATTATAAATTCTCCCATCTCTGACTGTAAAGGACCTACATTTACCTTCGCCGGTCTTTTCCTTTTCACATACCTATAGAAACTTTTACAATCCGTTTTTATATTTTTCGCTAGTTTGTGCTCATATTCCATTTTCCCTTTCTTTATCAATTTCTTGGTCCCCCTTTGCTGATTTCTAAAAAGATCCCAATCCTCAGGCTTTAATTTCTTTTGTTAGCCATGGTTGGATCACTTTTCCTTTTGGGTTTTTATGTCCTAGAGGAATATATGTTTGTTGCAAATTATGCATTATTTCCTTGAATGTTAGCCATTGTATGTCCACCTTCATACCTTTTAGTGTAGTCTCCCAATCTACCATGGCCAACTTGTCCCTCATACCCTTGTAGTTTCCTCTGTTTAGATTGAAGTCCTTAGTTTCAGATTGGACTACATCATTCTCAAACGTAATGTAAAATTCAATCATATTATGGTCACCTGCCCCTAAAGGCCCCTTTACCACAAGATTATTGATTAGCCCTTTCTCATTACACAGTACCAGATCCAGAATAGCCTGTTCCCTGGTTGGTTCCTCCACATACTGATCCAGGAAACCATCTCGCATGCATTCCAAGAATTCGTCCTCCACACCATTAGTGGTAATTTGATTTGCCCAGTCAATATGTAGATTAAAGTCCCCCATGATTACCGTATTGCCCTTGTTACATGCACTTCTAATTTCTTGATTGATACTGTGCCCTACATTACCACTACTGTTTGGTGGCCTATACACAACTCCCACCAATGTTTTCCGCCCTTTGCTGTTTCTTAGCTCCACCCAAACTGATTCCAAGAATAATGTAAATATAGATTTCCTCTTAAACGTTTAGTGGAGTGTTAATAGAAACAAGAGTTATGTAATGATGTATAAAAATTGCAGGAAGCTACTTTAGAAGAAACCACTATTTGTTTATTGAGAAAGACACAGAAAATACTTCGATTAAACTGATAATGTACAATTTTGATTTGTTATAAATATTTGAAATAGGATATTAAAAATTGAGAGTACAATGAGTTTGTTTCCCGCTATTTAATTGCGAAGTACCGAAAGTAATTCAACACTTATCGTGATAAGAACAGGGATTAATATTGTGGCAAATGTTTGAGAGAAAAACATTAGAAGCAAAATTCGTAAATTAACATCTTTATTAGTTTCCAAGTCAGTCTGATTGGTTCTCCTGTCCAGGAAGAAAGATGAATGTTTATTTCTGTTAAATCTTAGCTTTTCCTGCTTTTTGTTTTTAATTCGGTGATGCAAATTGTGTTTGTGTTTTTCTGCACTTGTGAATAAGTGCTGCATTTCTGACATGTTACATGGTGGGGTGTGCTGGTTCAAGAAGACAACGTTTATTAGTGGAAGTGACTGAAGTTAAATATACAGATACCCATTCTTGTTCAATTCTTTTTAATTCTGTGAACTAAAGAACTACAGCACTTTATATTTGTTGGTTGTCTGGTTGCATTGTGATTAATATTCTAATGACTTATGTGGACGTACAGCACGTCAGCGCCACAGGAAAGCCGCTGCTTGTGCAGCCATTGCTATAGTGACAGGAGGGATGGGCAAATACGTTGACAACTTTAAAATTATTACAAATTGCACGAATAGATATGCCTCTTTCAGCTCACCTCGGGCTTTTGGATTGTTTGTCGATACATAACCGTGTGACTGAGTGATGTTTCTGAAGTGTCAATGCATTATTATGCAGTTCTTTTATATCCCAGTCATTTCTGACAAGTATTTTTTTTTAAATAGAGTTTGTATATGACGAACTAAAAGCTTTTAATTCATTCTACCATAAACAAACTTGCAGAATGGGGATGTAAATGACAAATTAATTTCAATAATAGATAAGTGTAAGGTTTTTGGTAGGAGGGATAAGGAGGCTACCTCATCCTTGGAAAATAAGAGTCTAAATGGGGTAGAGGTGCAAAGGGGATCTAGGGATATAGATTCACAAATCATTAAAAGAGCAACACAGGTTAAAAAAGCCATAAAAGTGCAAATAAAGCACTGGGGTTCATTTCAAAAGCAGAGAAGTTATGTTAAACTTGTATAGGACTTTGTCTGATTGTCTCATGATTTGAGACGGTGGGGTGGCAATATGGCATTACTGCATATATGCTTTTAAGTGGTTGTTGTAAAAGCTGTTGTTGTAAAATATGCTCACTGACATAAAGGTCGTGCTCAAAGGAGTTTGTGGCTCCATTCAGTGCAAAAAAAAATTAGAGGAAACATTGATCGAAATCCTTGGTAACTAATGGCAAAATAGTGGTAATTTAGTGAATAGAACTCCGTTACTTTTACTATTAAATTCCCAACTGTCAGCTCAGCAGTGACGATGGGTCCAAATGAATTCACTCCACTGTTGTCAGTGCTGAACTGAATTGTGTACGGTAGTGTAGTGATTATGTTGCAGGACCAGTAATCCAGAGGCCTGGACTAATAATCCAGAGAATGAGAGTCCTGCCATGGCAGTTTTGAAAACTTTGAATTTTGAGGAGTGGACCAGGGTGTCACGGAGGGAGCGGTCCCTTTGGAATGCGGGGAGGGGAGGGGAAGATGTGTTTGGTGTTGGGTTCACGCTGGAGGTGGCGGAAATGGCGGAGGATGATCCGTTGAATGTGAAGGCTGGTGGGGTGAAAGCTGAGGACAAGGGGGACCCTATCGTGGTTCTGGGAAGGAGGGGAAGTGGTGAGAGCAGATGTGCGGGAAATAGAACGGACACAGTCAAGGGCCATGTCATGGTAGAGGGGAATCCTCGGTTGAAGAAAAAGGAAGACCTATCGGAAGCACTAGTATGGAAGGTGGCATCATCAGAGCAGATGTGACTGAGACGGAGAAACTGGGAGACTTGAATACACTCCTTACAGGAAGCTGGGTGGGAGGAAGTGTAGTCCAGGTTGCTGTGGGAGTCGTCGTCGTCGTCTTCTTAGGCAGTCCCTCGGAACCGAGGATGACTTGCTTCCACACTAAAAATGAGTTCGCAGGTGACTGATGAGTCCAATGCGGGACCTACAGTCTCTGTCACAGGTGGGGCAGACAGTGGTTGAAGGGGCGGGTGGGTGGGGTGCTTGGGATGACGTGTGCTGCTTGCGCTTGGCTTCCGCTTGCTTCCGGCGAAGAGACTCAAGGTGTTCGGCGCCTTCCCGGATGCTTCTCCTCCACTTTGTACGGTCTTGGGCCAGGAATTCCCAGGTGTCGGTGGGGATGTTACACTTTTTCAAGGAGGCTTTGAGGGTGTCCTTGAAGCGTTTCCTCTGCCCACCTGGGGCTCTCTTGCCGTGTCGGAGCTTCGAGTAGAGCGCTTGTTTTGGGAGTCTCGTATCGGGCATGCGGACAGTGTGACCCATCCATCGGAGCTGATCGAGCGTGGTCAAAGCTTCGATGCTGGGGAATGTTGGCCTGAGTGAGAACACTGACGGTGGTGCGCCTATCCTGCCAATAGATTCCTCTATTGGCAGGTACCTCTCAGTGGGCTTATAGTGAATGTTTGTCAATAACTTATCCCCAGAAATGGAAACAGAAGTCGAGGAAGGGAAGCGTCGAAGATGAACCATGTGAAGGTGAGGGAAGGGTGGAAATTGGAAGCAAAGTGAATTAAATCAGTCGCTTTTATTTTGGTTTGTAAATGCCATTAGTGACTTTATTTAATCTCTGACAGATCACAGTTCTTACAAAACTATATTACACGTGTCTCCTGCTATAATTTGCTCTGTCAGGTGTCCCATCAAAGTTAATCATAACATCTCGGGGTCATTGTATTATTAGGATATGCTAATATTGGAGATTAGTCGGGACAATGGTGGAGTAGGACAAAAACAGATGGTCAGGAATCATTCCATGTGAGGTGTTAATGGCAGATTGGTCAGAACAATAGAGGCAGCGAAACAAACACATTAGCAACTATTACGATAGCAAAATACTGCGGATGCTGGAAATCCGAAATAACAACAGAAAATGCTGGAAAAACTCAGCAGGCCAGGCAGCATCCGTGGAGAGAGAAACAGAGTTAACGTTTCAGGTCGAAGACCTTTCGTCAGAACTGGAAAAAAAGCAGGAAATGAAATAGATTTTAAAGCAAGATTAGGGCTGGGAAAAGGGGGAGGGGATGAAAGAACAAAAGGGAAGATCAGTGATAGGATAGAAAGCAGGAGAGATTGAGAGACATTAAGAGATATTCAAGGCAAGAGGAGGTGGGACATTAGCAACCATTATTAGCACGGTCACATTTAATTATCAAAGATTGTCCAGATCAGCTCCTGTTACTTTGTAACAGGAAACATCAGGTTAAATTGATTAGCAGTTAAACTAAAGAGGGTCATTATGTCAGGTTTGGAGAAAAGGAATGTCACTTCAATATACATTCTGGGCAAAGTCTCACGCATCCCATGCTACCTCAGACACGATTTGCCTTTAACAGATCCGTGCTGGCTGTCCTTTATTAATCCATCTGAACCACAGGAGCAGATTTAACGTCTTATCCCAATAACCAATCGACTGGATATTGTTGGTGGAAGGAAAGCACTTGATGAACCAAATGACTTATTCTGCTAAGTTTTCTTGTTATTACACCAGACATTAGCAATAACTTTGTTTCCAACATTTGTTGGAAGGTGTTGAGAGACTAAAGCTGGAGTTAACATGCACTCAGTGCAAAGATAAAACCGTACCAGACTCATGCCTCCCGTCTTTAGTACCCTCAATTATCTCTTAGGTTATTCCACCACATTTTACATAGAAACTAGGAGCAGGAGTAGGCCATTCGGCCCGTCGAGCCTGCTCCACCATTCAATACGATCATGGCTGATCATCCAAATCCAGTACCCTGTCCCTGCTTTCTCACACAGAATCCCCATCGAGCCTGCACCGACACATATCCCACCCTATCCCCGTAACCCCACGTATTTAATCCCCCCTAACATATCCCATCCTATCCCTGTAACCCCACATATTTAACCCCCCCTAACACTAAGGGTCAATTTATCATAGCCAAATCATTGAAGTGCACCCAAATCCACTTTCCACGGGAGCAAAAGTGCTTGGAGAACTGCAGCCTAATTTAAGATTAAAAAATGCTTCCCTCCTCGTCCCGCCTTGGTATTGTTCAGCTTTAATCAAACACTCATCATTCACATCAACATTTCCAGTTCAGGACCGTCTTCTTGGGTTACACGTCCACAGCTCACCTTTGCATTGCACTGCATGAATTGAAACATTAAAAAAAGTTTGGCCTGAAGAGGTTCACCAAGACACTCACTGTCTAGAGTTTGGGATCATTTTTTTTTAAAGTTAACCTAAAATAAATATATTCCAAATATAAGATAATAAAAATATAACTATTCACTTTCCTGCCTGCCATGCACATTGAGGTCCTCAACTTTCTCCGATCGGCTCCTGCATGTTGCTCCAAAGTGCGGCTGGTGACTGCCTGTCTGTGCGGAGCATGTGTGGTGCGGCTCCAGGAAACCACGGGGACGAGCGCGGTGCGGCCTCCGCAACACCAAGTGCACGTCTCGGGCCCCGAATCAGAGCCGCCGGGCCCCGGCAACATTAAATCGCTGCTCCAGCACCTCTCCCATCCTACACGCCGCTTCCCGGTTTCTTCCACCGAGTCTAACCCTTTCAAGACTGCACCGTGGCCCTGAGGAGCATGCGCACTCTAACCGGAGAAATCAGCGCGGTTGCTGGGGTACAGAGAATTGTGGGTCCTATGGCCGCCATTGGTCAACAGCCGTCCGAGACAACGTTTGCCGGGTTCCAGGGCTCTTGGCAAACGCCGTTCCAATTCGGATCGGCTCTGTGAGGTTCCCAGGCCATTCTCTCAGAGCTATGACTTTTTCCTGCTCATTAAGCATTGGGCCGCTCCAAATGTCCAGCTGACTGCGCGGCCTGTGAATTTAAGTGCGCGGGAGCGGACAGATCACCACGCACCTTAGAGGGAACATCGCTATTGACACCTTAAGAGTGTAACGACCTAGGTTTTTTTTTTGTCCCTATTGAAAGCTGTGCCGGGTCAGTGATGACGATGAAAGAGGCTTGTGGAATGTGCACTGTTAATAAACTACCAGCAGTGAACATCTTTGTTCCTGATGAATTCCCATTTGATTCGCAGTCTCCCACTCCTCTTTTATTTTGTGTTTTTTGATGTTAATTTGTTTTGTGGATTTGCCCAATCGCGGAAAGCTCTTTTCCGCGGCATGTTACACGTTTAGGAAGATTTATGAACCCAGGTGTTGGGTGTATTGAGTGTGAAATTGTTCTAATCTCTGTAAACCTGCTGCCTGAGGTGGTGTAATGAATATACATTAGGCACAGGAGGAGGCCATTCAGCCCCTCGAGCCTGTTCTCTCATTCAATTAGATCAGGGCTTATCTCTATCACAACTCCATTTTACCCCCCTTTGCTCCGTATCACTCAATACCCTTACCCAAACATCCATCAATCTCAGTCTTGACAATTACATTTAACCCCCAGCCTCCACAGCCTTTTGGGGGAGAGAGTTCCAGATTTCCACTATCTTAGTGTGAAAAAGTGCTTCCTGATTTCACTCCTGAACGACCTGTCTTTAATTTTAAGGGTATGGCCCCTTGTTCTGGATTCCCTCACCAGAGGAAATAGTTTCTCTCTATCTACCTCCATTGAATCCCTTAATTGTTTTATATACCTTGATGATTGATTTTTAAAAATTGGCAAATTTGAATGTTAAAGAAAAGATTCTGCATGGTTTTTTTTTTAAAGTGGGGAGTTTTAAAAATTAAATGAATAAAGGGAGTGGCATTATGGAGAGTTTTTCAATAGGAATCAACAAAGAGGGAGATGAATGTAGGACTGCACCCAAATGTTTCATTTGGTTTAGTGTTTGAGCCCTGCCCTGTTGCTCTGCTGATCAAAAATGACGTTAAAATTTAATCAAGGATCAGTTGAATAACCCAGTCCATGAACTCAGTCTCCCTCTGGAGGAGCCTGGGTCTTAGCCGATAGCTGCCAATGGCCAACCTCTACCCACTGCTTTCGCTCTGGGGAATTGGAGCTTTCGACAACACAACACGCATTGGTGGGATCAGGTTCCTTTATTTGGCTCGTCACATCTCATGGATGCAGCATCTCTCTCGCTCTCTTTTTTTCAATCCCCACATCAAAAAAAGTTATCACGGGGTGACGGCAAATCCCCCAAAATTAATTTCATCGGCTTCTTGTCTTTATACAACTAATCTGGAGTCGGTCAATTGTTTAAATTCTTGTTATATTAATGAGAACTGGTCTTTAAAAGAAAAAATTACACCTTTTGTCTCCCCCACTGCTGAAAATGTAATCCTATTTTCTATTCATTCTCGGGAGGTGGGCGTCATTGGCAAGGCCAGCATTTATTGCTCATCCCTAGTTTCCCTGAGAAGATGGTGGTGGGCCGCCTTCTTGAACCTCTGGTAGCGGGTTTGATACAACTGAAGCGTCGCTGGGCCACTTCAGAGGGCAGTTAAGAGGCAACCATGTTGGTGTGGGACTGGAGTCACATATAGGCCCAGACAGGGTAAGGACGGCAGAATTCGTTCCCTAAAGAACATTAGAAAAGAAAGAAAGACTTGTATTTATATAGGACCTTTCACGACCACCGGACATCCCAAAGCGCTTTACAGCCAATGAAGTACATTTTGAAGTGTAGTCATTGTTGTAATGTAGGAAACGAGACAGCCAATTTGCGCACAGCAAGCTCCCACAAACAGCAATGTGATAATGACCAGATAATCTGTTTTTGTTATGTTGATTGAGGGATAAATATTGATAACTCCCCTGCTCTTCTTTGAAATAGTGCCGTGGGATCTTTTACGTCCACCTGAAAGGGCAGACGGGGCCTCAGTTTAACGTTTCATCCAAAAGTCGGCACCTCCGACAGTGCAGCGCTCCCCCAGTACTGCACTGGAGTGTCAGCCTAGATTTAGGTGCTCAAGTCCCTGGAGTGGGACTTGACCCCACAACCTTCTGACTCCGAGGCCTGGGTGCTGCCCACTGAGCCACGGCTGACATGCCAAAGTGTCATTAGTGAACCAGTTGGGTTTTTACGACAATCCGATAGCTTCACGGTCACGTTTACTGAGACCAGCTTTTTTTTTTTCTCCAGGTTTTCTAAAACAAAATTCAAATCCTCAAACTTGCCAGGGTGGGATTTGATCATGCGTTCTCTGGATTACTAGTCCAGTAACAAATCATTACACTACCATACCCCATTTCTCCCCCCACCTTCTCTCCTGATGGCACTGGTTCTTGTTGTGATGTGACTTGGTGCCTTGCCCAAGTGGCAGTTCTTCATGCACGAGTCCAAGGATTGAGGGTCGGCAGGTTTTGTGCCCAGAGCAACATCACCGGAACTCTTGCAGCCTGAAGCCATCGCACTATGTGTAGGCACAGCATTTTCCAGCAGGGTGACTGGGTGGCTCTCCCTCCCATCCCAAGGGCATGTAGACCTATTGGACCTCACCCCACTGCTGCCCCAGCCGAGATCAGCGAACTCTGCACGGACCGGGCATCGAACTTGGGGACTTTTCAGTTCCGTATCGAAAGTGGAGAGCGCTTGCATTTATATAGTTGCCTCAAACTTATTACGTGTCTCAAACATCCCAAAGTACTTCACATGCAGTAAGTTGTTTTGTGGCCAAGTTGACCAATGCATCCATTAACTGAGCCAATGAGCCAAGCTCTCGGGACGTATTAAGTACCTGCTAACGGGTTAATGCTCCATTGAACTGGAAATGATTTCAAAGCTGTATTAGACAATCAAATCACAAAATAGGCTTGGATAAAGAATGCACTTCAGCCCATCCTTCCAGAACAACCACCCTACAGTTGCCCCATTACAGCACTTGAGCACCTGTGTTACCCGATTGGACGATTCTGGACTCTGTCAAACAGCCTTTTTCCCCCCCCATCTTCAATATTTTTACACTAATAAAACAAAATGTGTTCCAAGAAAATGGAAAAATAATTCGATTGTTTTTAATGTCTCGATGATTTTTCTCCCGGGTTGTTCACAGCAGTGTCTAGCTCTGTAACCTCCTACGACCGGCCGAGACCTCTTTGCTCCTCCAATTCTGGCCTCTTGAGCGTCCCCGGTTTTAATCGCTCCACCATTGGCGGCCGTGCCTTCAGCTGCCTGGGCCCTAAGCTCTGGAATTCTCTCCCTAAACCTCTCCGCCTCTCCTCCTTTAAGACGCTCCTTAAAACCTACCTCTTTGACCAAGCTTCTGGTCAACTCTCCCGATATCTCCTTATGTGGCTCGGTGTCAGATTTTTGTTTGATAATCGCTCCTGTGAAGCGCCTTAAGAGGTTTTACTGCATTAAAGGCGCTATATAAATGCAAGTTGTTGTTTTGTCAGGGAGATTAATCTTTCATTCCTGGAGACTCCAGGAAAATGCGGGAGAGTTGGCAAACCCCTACCTCACCTGTCTGTTTTGAAGCCGTGAAGAGTCCTAGCTCCTCGTAGCTTTTCCCTCTGACACCAGTGATCACCCTTGTCACTCTCTGTCGCCAAGGTGTGGATGGTGCTTTAGATCAGAGAAATCGGGCAATTGGGTATGGTAGTGTAGTGGTTATGTTACTGGACTGGTAATCCAGAGAACAAGATTTCAAATCCCTCCCTGGCCAGTTTGAGAAGTCATTGGCTATAAAGCGCTTTGCGATGTCCTGAGGTCGTGAAAGTTGCTATATAAATGCAAGTTCTTTCTTTTTCTCAGTAAAAGTGACCATGAAGCTGTCGTAAAAACCCAACTGGCTCACTAATCTCTTTTAGGGAAGGAAACCTGCCGTCCTTACCCGGTCTGGGCCTCTATGTGACTCTAGTCCCACAACCAACGTGGTTGACTCCGAAGGACTGGAGGACTGCTAACTCTGTGCCATTGCTTAAAAATGGAGAAAGGGATAGACCGAGTAACTACAGGCCAGTCAGCCTAACCTCGGTGGTGGGAAAATTATTGGAAAAAATTCTGAGGGACAGGATAAATCTTCATTTAGAAACTCATGGATTAATCAAAGACAGTAAGTATAGATTTGTTAAAGGAAGGTCTTGTCTGACTAACTTGACTGAATTTTATGAGGAGGGTCGATGAGGGTAGTGCATTTGATGTAGTCTATATGGATTTTAGCAAGGCTTTTGATGAGGTCCCACATGGCAGACTGGTCAGAAAAGTAAAAGCCCATGGGTTCCAAGGAAAAGTGGCAAGTTGGATCCAAAATTGGCTCAGTGGCAGGAAGCAAAGGGCAATGGTCAACGGGTGTTTTGTGACTGCAAAACTGTTTCCAGTGGGGTTCCGCAGGGCTCAACACTAGGTCCCTTGCTTTTTGTGGTATATATCCATGATTTAGACTTCCATGTAGGGGGCATGATTAAGAAGTTTGCAGATGATACAGAAATTGGTCGTACGGTTGATGATGAGGAAGATAGCTGTAGACT
Source organism: Squalus acanthias (assembly GCA_030390025.1). NCBI lineage: Eukaryota > Metazoa > Chordata > Chondrichthyes > Squaliformes > Squalidae > Squalus > Squalus acanthias. Next base: position 202,685,896 of record CM059427.1, on the reverse strand, counting down.
GCAGGAAGATATCAGTGGACTGGTCAGGGGGGCAGAAAAGTGGCAAATGGAATTCAATCCGGAGAAGTGCGAGGTAATGCATTTGGGGAGGGCTAACAAGGCAAGAGAATACACAATAAATGGTAGGACACTGAGAAATGTAGAGGAATAGAGAGACCTTGAAGTGCATGTCCACAGTTCCCTGAAGGTAGCAGGACAGGTAGATAAGGTGGTTAAGAAGGCATATGGGATACTTTCCTTTATTAGCCGAGGCATAGAATATAAGAGCAGGGAGGTTATGCTAGAACAGTACGAAACACTAGTTAGGCCACAGCTAGAGTATTGCGTGCAGTTCTGGTCACCACATTACAGGAAAGATGTGATTGCACTAGAGAGGGTACAGAGGAGATTTCCGAGGATGTTGCCAGGACACGAGAATTTTAGCTATGAGGAAAGATTGGAGAGGCTGGAGTTGTTTTCTTTGGAGGAGGCTGAGGGGAGATTTAATTGAGGTGTATAAAATTATGAGGGGCCTCGATAGAGTGGATAGAAAGGACCTATTTCCCTTAGCAGAGATGTCAATAACCAGGGGGCATAGATTTAAAGTAATTAGTAGAAGGATTAGAGGAGAGCTGAGGAGATATTTTTTCACCCAGAGGATGGTGGGGGTCTGGAACTCATTGCCTGAAAGGGTGGTAGAGGCAGAAATCCTCATCACATTTAAAAAGTACTTGGATATGCACTTGAAGTGCTGTAACCTACAGGGCTACGGACCAAGAGCTGGAAAGTGGGATTTGGCTGGATAGCTCTTTTTCGACCGGCACGGACACAATAGGCCGAATGGCCTCCTTCTGTGCTGTAAATTTCTATGATTCTAAGTGGCCCAGCCAGCCATACAGTAGGGCGATGAGGGGATGAGTAATAAATGCCAGCATTGCCAGTGATGCCCACATCCCGAGAATGAAAAAGAAAGACTCGAGGTGCAGCCTGAGCAGTTCACCTTGAGTGCGGCTTCACAGGATTTAAGCTCGACTGCCATCTGGCAGAATGACCCAGCATCCTATTAACTTCAGTTTTCCTTGCACTTTCCCACCCGATGTCCATATCTCTTGATTCCCCATGAGTCCAAAAATCTATCAATCTCAGCCTTGAATATACTCGACGACTGAGCCTCCACAGCCCTCTGGGGTAGAGAATTCCAAAGGTTTACAACCCTCTGAGTGAAGAAATTCCTCCTCATCTCAGTCCTAAAAGGCCAACCCCCTTATCCTGAGACTATGCCCCCTAGTTCCAGACTGTCCAGCCAGGGGGAAGAAAGAGAGAATTCCTTCATCACCTGTGCTGCTAATTTGTATTGGAGTCGGCCTGTTACTTGTCACTGGCGAGCTATATTCAGATTAGGTTCCATTGAATCTCTAATTAAACATAATACTTGTAAAGTTGCTAATTTTATGTTGATCAAGCCAACACCACACAGTCTTTATGGCTCTTAATGATGTGAAATGCTCCTAATGTGAAACAAAGAATTGTTACAATATTAGGAGAACAGCTGGAGTTGTGTCTTAGGAATTCACACCAGCTCTTTTTTTCGTTTTAAAGTAATGAAAATGTATAATATATTTGACACTAATCCGTGTAGTGCAAATACAGCAAGAAAGATTAGAGTTTAGAAAAAGAGAAGGAATATCTGACTCTGATTTAATCTCTGCCTTGCCTGAGAGTGTGTCAAAATGGTACACGATTTCACCTTCCTGTGTGTAGCTTTCAAAAAAGATATTTCAAGAATGGACAACTGATTCATTATTTATTGATTGACATTTTTAATATCTGTCGTAGAGATTATCACGTCAATGTAAGGGGCATAATTAAGAAGTTTGCAGATGATACAAAAATATTCGTTTTTTGAGGATGTAACTAGCAGGGTAGATAAAGGGGAACCAGGATGTAGTATATTTGGATTTCCAAAAGGCATTCGATAGGGTGCCACATGAAAGTTTGCTAAGCAAGATAAGGGCATATGGAGTTGGGGGGTAATGTATTAGCATGGATAAAGGATTGGTTAACAGACAGAAAACAGAGAGTAGGGATAAACAGGTCATTTTTAGATTGGCAGGCTGTAACTAGTGGGGTGCCGCAGGGATCAGTGCTTGGGCCTCAGCTATTTACAATCTATATTAATGACTTAGATGAAGGGACCGAGTGCAGTGTATCCAAGTTTGCTGACGATACAAAGCTAAGTGGAAAAGTAAGATGTGAGGAGGACACAAAGAGCCTGCAAAGGGATATAGACAGGTTAAGTGAGTGGCAAGAAGATGGCAGCTGGAGTATAATGTGGGGAAATGTGAGGTTATTCACTTTGGTAGGAAGAATAGAAAAGCAGAATATTTTTTAAATGGTGAGAAACTATTAAATGTTGGTGTTCAGAGAGATTTAGATGTCCGAGTACAAGAAACACAGAGAGCTAGCATGCAGGTACAGCAAGCAATTAGGAAGGCAAATGGAATTTTGGCCTTTATTGTCAGAGGATTTGAGTACAAGAGTAAGAGTAAGGAAGTCTTGCTACAATTGTACAGGGCTCTGGTGAGACCACACCTGGAGTACTGTACTGTGTACAGTTTTGGTCTCCTTTTCTAAGGAAAGTTATACTTGCCTTGGAGGCGGTGCAACGAAGGTTCACTAGATTGATTCCTGGGATGAGAGGGCTGTCCTATGAGGAGAGATTGAGTCTATACTTTCTGGAGTTTAGAAGAATGAGAGGTGATCTCATTGATTCTGAGGGGGATTGACAGGATAAATGCTGAGAGATTGTTTTCTCCCGGCTGGAGAGTCTAGAATTAGGGGCGTAGTCTCAGGATAAGGGGCTGGCCTTTTAAGACTGAGATGAGGAGGAATTTTTTCACTGAGGGTGGTGAATCTTTGGAATTCTCGACCCCAGAGGGCTGTGGATGCTCAGTCGTTGAGTATATTCAACAACAGCAACAACAACTTTTATTTCTATAGCGCCTATAATGTAGTAAAACGTCCCAAGGTGCTTCACAGGAGTATTAAAAGAAAAAAAATTGACACTGAGCCACATAAGGAGAAATTAGGGCAGGTGACCAAAAGTTTGGTCAAAGCGCTAGATTTTAAGGAGCGTCTTAAAGGAGGAGAGAGAGGTAGCGAGGCGGAGAGGTTTAGGCAGGGAATTCCAGAGCTTAGGGCCTAGGCAACAGAAGGCACGGCCGCCAGTAGTTGAGCGATTATAATCAGGGATGCTCAAGAGGCCAGAATTGGAGGAGCGCAGATATCTCGGGGGCGTGGGGGGTGGTGGGGGATCAAGACAGAGATCGATAGATTTTTGGACTCTTAAGATAATCAAGGGATATGGGGATAGTACGGGAAGGTGGAGTTGAGGTCGAAGATCAGCCATGATCTCATTGAATGGCGGAGCAGGCTCGAGGGGCCGAATAACCGACTCCTGCTCCTATTTCTTATGCTCTTATGTTTCAAACACATGAGCGAGAAAGGGATCGATGGTTATACTGATAGGGTGCGATGAAGTATAGGTGGGAGGAGGCTCATGAGGAGGAACATAAACACCGGTTGGGCTGAATTGCCTGTTTCTGTGCTGTAAATTCTATGTAATTCTATATTCGGTTTGGAATACTCATCGGCAGTCAACTTTTGTTTTTTTTTGCCCTGTTTCCCCCCTTGGTCGCAGCGTTATTGTCGGCTGTGGCTGGTGTTTTGCCACGCAGTACATGCGATGAGTTTAATTGGTGTTTCGGTGGGGGGAGGGGGGGGCAGGGGAGGACTTGCAATCTATCTCGGCCTCACCGCAGTGGAGAACTACCCTCCGGGGAACAAGGCAGTCGGGGCCGAAAGCCTCGGAAGTGCTCGCAACTTTTTCGTTCGTTCATCCCACTGGGGAGTGATCCGTGGAGCCAGCTAAATTGATTGTAAACAAAGAAAGCTGGAGGCCAGACTAGCCAGCACTGGAGTAGGGGGGAAAAAAAGGCTGTTATTAGTGTGGTGAACAGTATTTAGATGGAGTATGATTGCTTTGTGTTGTGAATAATTTTTAGCATAACGTGCAGTTAGCAGGGCTTTCTTCCCCTTTTTGTCTCCCAGCGCAAGCACCCACAAAATCATTAGTGATAGTTGACTGGCAAACAAAGGCTCACCGCAGATATATATTATGCTAAATAGTTATTCAAACTGGTACATTTTCCTCAACACAATTGCACCTCTGTGACCGTCTTGGCAGCTTCAACATGGGATCTATTGATGTGGCCAGTAATTTGTTTCTCCCGAGTTGGACGCAGCACATTTTTACTGAACGCCCCCAACAACAACCGTTTGCTGAGCCAAGTACAAATTGGAACAAGCCCGACAGCGGTTCCTCATTTAAAAGCTGCAGCGTCCCTTCTTACACTTGCGCCCTTGTTTGCCTTTTTAATTTTGGGGTGGGGGGGGGGAGGGTGGAAGCTGGCAAGGCTGGTGGTTTGGCGAGAGCGACAGAGTGCGTGCAACCTGTGTCGTTTCTGGTGCAAGCATAAGTTTCAGAACCAAGTCTGGTGGCGGTGGCGGTAGCGGCTACCTTATTGATTTGAGTGTCGAATGCTCATTTCTAACATTAGGCTTTTGTGACCGTTGGGCTCTAAGCTCTGGAATTCCCTCCCTAAAACTCTCCTCCTTCAAGGCACTCCTTAAAAACTACCTCTTTGACAGGCTATTTGGTCACCTGCCCCAATGTCTCGTTATTTGGCTCAGTGTCAATTTTGCTTCTGATTACGCTCCTGGGAACGTTTTTCTATGTTAAAGGCGCTATATGAATGCAAGTTGTTGTTCATGCCCTTCTCATGGTGACATTAATGGAAATCGTATCCTGTCAGATGGCAACGTCTGGTATGCAATGTGACCTGTGAACCAAAGGATGGAACTTGGGCATTAATACACCAGGATGTAGAGTAAATACGTAGGAACATGGGACTGTACAGGAATGGAGGAGACCATCGCACTCATAGTGGCCAGTTCCAGTTTGAATAATAGAGTACATTACTCTCTGTCTCTCTCTCCCGCTCTCTCTCTCTCCCCAGTCTCTCTCTCGCTCTCTCTTTCCCTCCCCCAGTCTCTCTATATCTCTCTCACCCAGTCTCTCTCTATCTCTCTCCCCCGTCTCTCTCTCTCTCTCCCCCAGTCTCTCTCTCTCTCTCTCTCTCTCCCCCGTCTCTCTCTCTCCCCGTCTCTCACTCTCTCCCCCCCAGTCTCTCTCTCTCCCCCCCAGTCTCTCTCTCTCCCCCCCAGTCTCTCTCTCTCCCCCCCAGTCTCTCTCTCTCCCCCCCAGTCTCTCTCTCTCCCCCCCAGTCTCTCTCTCTCCCCCCCAGTCTCTCTCTCTCCCCCCCAGTCTCTCTCTCTCCCCCCCCAGTCTCTCTCTCTCCCCCCCCAGTCTCTCTCTCTCCCCCCCAGTCTCTCTCTCTCCCCCCCAGTCTCTCTCTCTCCCCCCCAGTCTCTCTCTCTCCCCCCCAGTCTCTCTCTCTCCCCCCCAGTCTCTCTCTCTCCCCCCCAGTCTCTCTCTCTCCCCCAGTCTCTCTCTCTCCCCCAGTCTCTCTCTCTCCCCCCAGTCTCTCTCTCTCCCCCCAGTCTCTCTCTCTCCCCCAGTCTCTCTCTCTCCCCCAGTCTCTCTCTCTCCCCCAGTCTCTCTCTCTCCCCCCAGTCTCTCTCTCTCCCCCAGTCTCTCTCTCTCCCTCAGTCTCTCTCTCTCCCCCAGTCTCTCTCTCTCCCCCAGTCTCTCTCTCTCCCCCAGTCTCTCTCTCTCCCCCAGTCTCTCTCTCTCCCCCAGTCTCTCTCTCTCCCCAGTCTCTCTCTCTCCCCCAGTCTCTCTCTCTCCCCCAGTCTCTCTCTCTCCCCCAGTCTCTCTCTCTCCCCCAGTCTCTCTCTCTCCCCCAGTCTCTCTCTCTCCCCCAGTCTCTCTCTCTCCCCCAGTCTCTCTCTCTCCCCCAGTCTCTCTCTCTCCCCCAGTCTCTCTCTCTCCCCCAGTCTCTCTCTCTCCCCCAGTCTCTCTCTCTCCCCCAGTCTCTCTCTCTCCCCCAGTCTCTCTCTCTCCCCCAGTCTCTCTCTCTCCCCCAGTCTCTCTCTCTCCCCCAGTCTCTCTCTCTCCCCCAGTCTCTCTCTCTCCCCCAGTCTCTCTCTCTCCCCCAGTCTCTCTCTCTCCCCCAGTCTCTCTCTCTCCCCCAGTCTCTCTCTCTCCCCCAGTCTCTCTCTCTCCCCCAGTCTCTCTCTCTCCCCCAGTCTCTCTCTCTCCCCCAGTCTCTCTCTCTCCCCCAGTCTCTCTCTCTCCCCCAGTCTCTCTCTCTCCCCCAGTCTCTCTCTCTCCCCCAGTCTCTCTCTCTCCCCCAGTCTCTCTCTCTCCCCCAGTCTCTCTCTCTCCCCCAGTCTCTCTCTCTCCCCCAGTCTCTCTCTCTCCCCCAGTCTCTCTCTCTCCCCCAGTCTCTCTCTCTCCCCCAGTCTCTCTCTCTCTCCCCCAGTCTCTCTCTCTCCCCCAGTCTCTCTCTCTCCCCCAGTCTCTCTCTCTCCCCCAGTCTCTCTCTCTCTCCCCCAGTCTCTCTCTCTCTCCCCCAGTCTCTCTCTCTCTCCCCCAGTCTCTCTCTCTCCCCCCGTCTCTCTCTCTCCCCCAGTCTCTCTCTCTCCCCCAGTCTCTCTCTCTCCCCCCGTCTCTCTCTCTCCCCCCGTCTCTCTCTCTCTCCCCCGTCTCTCTCTCTCCCCCCGTCTCTCTCTCTCCCCCCGTCTCTCTCTCTCCCCCCGTCTCTCTCTCTCCCCCCGTCTCTCTCTCTCCCCCCGTCTCTCTCTCTCCCCCCGTCTCTCTCTCTCCCCCCGTCTCTCTCTCTCCCCCGTCTCTCTCTCTCCCCCCGTCTCTCTCTCTCCCCCCGTCTCTCTCTCTCCCCCCGTCTCTCTCTCTCCCCCCGTCTCTCTCTCTCCCCCAGTCTCTCTCTCTCCCCCAGTCTCTCTCTCTCTCACCCAGTCTCTCTCTCTCTCACCCAGTCTCTCTCTCTCTCTCTCTCACCCAGTCTCTCTCTCTCTCTCTCTCACCCAGTCTCTCTCTCTCTCTCTCTCTCTCTCTCACCCAGTCTCTCTCTCTCTCTCTCTCTCTCTCACCCAGTCTCTCTCTCTCTCTCTCTCTCTCACCCAGTCTCTCTCTCTCTCTCTCTCTCTCTCTCCCCCAGTCTCTCTCTCTCTCCCCCGTCTCTCTCTCTCTCCCCCAGTCTCTCTCTCTCTCCCCCAGTCTCTCTCTCTCTCCCCCAGTCTCTCTCTCTCTCCCCCAGTCTCTCTCTCTCTCTCCCCAGTCTCTCTCTCTCTCTCCCCCAGTCTCTCTCTCTCTCCCCCAGTCTCTCTCTCTCTCCCCCAGTCTCTCTCTCTCTCCCCAGTCTCTCTCTCTCTCTCTCCCCAGTCTCTCTCTCTCTCTCTCCCTCCCCAGTCTCTCTCTCTCTCTCCCCCCCAGTCTCTCTCTCTCTCTCCCCCCCCAGTCTCTCTCTCTCTCTCCCCCAGTCTCTCTCTCTCTCTCCCCCCCAGTCTCTCTCTCTCTCTCCCCCAGTCTCTCTCTCTCTCTCCCCCAGTCTCTCTCTCTCTCTCCCCCAGTCTCTCTCTCTCTCTCTCCCCCCAGTCTCTCTCTCTCTCTCCCCCAGTCTCTCTCTCTCTCTCCCCCAGTCTCTCTCTCTCTCTCCCCCAGTCTCTCTCTCTCTCTCTCCCCCAGTCTCTCTCTCTCTCTCTCCCCCAGTCTCTCTCTCTCTCTCTCCCCCCAGTCTCTCTCTCTCTCTCTCCCCCAGTCTCTCTCTCTCTCTCTCCCCCAGTCTCTCTCTCTCTCTCCCCCAGTCTCTCTCTCTCTCCCCCAGTCTCTCTCTCTCTCTCCCCCCAGTCTCTCTCTCTCTCTCCCCCAGTCTCTCTCTCTCTCTCTCTCTCTCTCCCCCCCCCCCCCTCTCCCCGGGCCGTTGTTTGTTGGGCCCCACCCCCACCCCAGCTGCTGTCCGGCTCTCTGCGCGGCTTTTCAATTCAACTGCACGCGAGCATGGGATCAGTGCGCACGCAGCGCACCTTAGAGGGGACAGCGGTGTCTACCCAGCTCTCCAATCACGGACTATTCTGAATATAGCACTGCACAGGTGAAGGTTTCACTGTCCAAACGAAACTGGCACTGCATATTTGATGCAACTTGTTATCACTAAATATTAATAATCGATATTAACAGTATTTTGATTTTATTTGTCTAGGAAAAATGTTCAAGTCCCTGGATCTCAGTCTGATTGTGGAGTTTATTCTGATGTTCTACAAGGACAAGCCAATTGACTGGCTGCTGGACCACATTCTGTGGGTTAAAGTCTGTAACCCAGAAAAAGACGCAGTAAGTGGAACATTGGCGTAGTTTATAGAGCCAGATGTTTTCTCTCTTTCACCGCCCCCCCTGCCCCCCCCCACACCCCGTTTATTAACTCTCCTCTCCTGAAGGGTGTCTCTGGGGCACGGTTTACGCTGATACCAGCAACCCTCTGCTACCTCACCAAAGCGGCCATTCTTCACATCCTCAAAATGTCTACCCTCTTCAGACGGGTAACCCTACCCACTAGCTTTCCTAATGGGAAGGGTGGTCTTAGCTGGGCAAGAACATAAAAATTAGGAGCTGGAGTTGGCCATTCGAGCCTGCTCCCACATTACAACAGTGACTCCACTTCAAAAGTACTTAATTGGTTGTAAAGCGCTTTGAGACGTCCGGTGGTCTTGAAAGGCGCTGTATAAATGCAAGTCTTTCTTTCTCCGCCATTCAATAAGATCATGGCTGACCTTCTACCTCAACTCCACCTTCCTGAACTATCCCCATATCCCTTGGTTCCTTTAGTATCCAAAAATCTAACGATCTCTGTCTTGAATCTACTCAACGACTGAGCCTCCACAGCCCTCTGGGGTAGAGAATTCCAAAGATTCACCACCCTCTGAGTGAAGAAATCTCTCCTCATCTCAGTCCTAAATGGCTGACCCCTTATTCTGAGACTCTGACCCCTGGTTCTAGACTTCCCAGCCAGGGGAAACATCCTCCCAGCATCTACCCTGTCAAGAAACGGACAGGTTACTGGGGCGATGTCCTGACGAGCTACATGGTTTCAGCTGTTAAATTCCAGCAGTTTCCGCCGCACATCGGTCGCCTGAGCCTTGTCTGTTGCCGATCGCCACCTAAAGTTGCTGGGATTGGGGTAAGTGCAGTGTGTGAAGTAGGCGAAGTGTATGCACCTCCGATTGGGTGACAGAAACTCTATCTGCATGGGTTTCTCAGTAGCTTAGTTTGGGATTCTTAACCACAAGTGACAGATTTCTACGCACGTTAGACATTTAACCAAAATAATAAATGTTCAATTAATATTAAACATTCTATGGCATAATTTGAAGAAGAGCAGCGAGTCCTGGCACAAGTAAGGAGTGTGATGGAATACTCTCCACTTGCCTGGATGAGTGCAGCTCCAACAACACTCAAGAAGCTCGACACCATCCAGGACAAAGCAGCCCACTTGATTGGCAGCCCATCCACCACCTTAAACATTCACTCCCTCCACCACCGGCGCACCGTGGCTGCAGTGTGTACCATCTACAAGATGCACTGCAGCTACTCGCCAAGGCTTCTTCGGCAGCACCTCCCAAACCCATGACCTATTCCACCTAGAAGGACAAGGGCAGCAGGCGCATGGGAGCACCACCACCTCTAAGTTCGCCTCCAAGTCACACATCATCCCGACTTGGACAAATATCGCCGTTCCATCATCGTCGCTGGGTCAAAATCCTGGAACTCCCTCCCTAACAGCACTGTGGGAGCACCTTCACCACACAGACTGCTGCGGTTCAAGAAGGCGGCTCACCACCACCTTCTCGAGGGCAACTAGAGATGGGCAATAAACGCCGGCCTTGCCAGCGACACCCACATACCGCGAATAAATAATAAATAAAACCTAACTTAAAATGTTAAAATGAAGCTTATAAATTGCTATCAATGGTTGGTTCTGATGCAGCTAATCTGATCTGGGCTATATTTGGACTACTATAGCAGGCATCTGTGTATGTGGAAACATTGGAACAGGAGTAGACCATTCAGCCCCTCGAGCCTGGCTGATCTGTACCTCAACTCCATTTACCCACCTTTAATCCATCCCTTGTACCCCTACCCAACAAAAATCCATCGATCTCAGGCTGTCTTGAAAATCTCAATTGACTCCCAGTATCCACAGCCTTTTGAGGAAGGGAATTCCAGATTTCCACTACCCTTTGTGTGTGGAAAAAGTGCTTCTCCTAAATAGCCCAGCACTAGCTGTGGGCACTAACAGGTGGAGTGAGAAATCAGCCGGCGTCCCTGCTTCCTGGCGTATCTGTTCCCAGTGACCACTCGAAATCCCGAATGTGTGGACGTCGGGTGAGGATAGGATTGAGCTCGGCTGTGATACCTTCCCACTTGCCCCCCCCCACCCCCAAGGCCTGGCACAAGGTGTTGATCAGGCTGCCGATACTTGTCTAGGTTCGTACGTGAAGAATGGGCATTTGAATGAGTTAACGTACGAACATATGAACAATGACCGACAGGAAAAGGCCCTCTGGTCCACCCAGCCTGTCCCACGCAATTGCGATACCTTGTGTATCATCGCAATATATTCACTCCCCACCCCACCCGAAACAGTGTGATCTCCTGGGGGAGGTGAAAAAACAGTTTTAAAAACCCAGGCCAATTTGGGGGGGGACAAAACTCTCGGCAATTCCTCTCCGACACATCTGGGCGATCGAAGCAAGTCCAGGAGATCACTCGGGCCCTGAATTCCCTGTGGTACCTACCCTTCTGTAAGAGGTCGTGTCCGGCCCAGCTAGAAACAGGTCCAGCTCTCACTTGAAGGAATTCAGCGAATCAGCGTCCATCGCATGAGACAGCAGCCTGTTCCAGAGGTCCCCAGTTCTCTGGGAAAAGAACCACCTCCTGACATCTAACCTAGACCTGGCCTTGCACAACTTAAAGTTGTGACCAGCCCCCAGTCATCCCTAACCTGTTTAATTGGAGGGAGTCCTGCATCCGTGGAATCCAACTCCAAAGCGGGAGAGGAAGGGAACGAGGAAATGGCAGTCTCCAGTCATCTGTCAGCAGCAACAGAATCGTTCACTGGGGGAACCTGTTGAGAGTTGAGTGATTTTTTTTTAATGCATTACTATCTGTGATGTGACGGATGTTTGTAAATCAAGTCAGCAGCAGACTCCCTAAAGTCATTTGCATTCAGATTTCTGCTGCACCATTTTAAAGCCTCGCGCATAGCGACTGTAACTCAGCAGTGGGTGATTAATGGTAATCTGAGTGTTCTCGCTGTGGGAGGTGAGCGCAGGCATTCTTATTTATTTGACTTTCCTCGATTTACAATCCATCGTTTGCACATTTTGGGTAAGCGTCCTCAATTAGACAGGAGCTAATGAAGAGCCTTGTGTCTCAGAACACTTCATGTGCAGTGATTTACTTTGAAGTGGAATGATTGCTGTTTTATACAGACAGACACACAGGCCATTTTCAGCACAACATGATGGCGGGGGAGATGAGAATTTTTTTTTAGTGCCGTGAGTTATGATCTGAAACGCGCTGTCTGAAAGGGCAGTGGAAGCAGATTCAGTAGTGGCTTTCAAAAGGGGAATATATTTGTAGGGCCATGGGGAAAGAGCAGGGGGGAGCGGGACTAATTGGAGAGCTCTGTCAAAGAGCCGGCACGGGCGCGATGGGCAGAATGGCCTCTTTCTGTGCTGTAAAATTCTATAAGAAGATGCCCCCAACAAAAACCAGATTATGAGTCGATCTGTTTTTTGGTGGTGTTTGGTGAAGGAGAAATGTTGGCCCCAGGTCACTGGGGAGAACTCCCCTGATCTTCAACAGGACCGTGGGCTCTGCCTGAATCACCAGAGCAGGTGACGCCACTGATCTGAAGAAGAAGGTGAGACGACAACACCGTCAAGGACTTTGCAGAGGAAAGAGGTGGTTGGAGATAGTGGAGGGGAGTGCGGGGTGGGTGGGTGGGTGGGTAGAGGATTTAGTTTGCAAGGACAGAGAGGTTGAGCGTGGCTTTGTATGAGGAGGAGTGACGACGGTTGTTTTGAACGGGAGAGGAAAAGCCTCGGACACTGACCTTGTGCCTTTTTAGATGTTTCACCGTCCGTTGATTATCCACGGTCTTGTTGATGGATGGGAGCTATTAGAGTATTGTTTTAAGGATCCGAGAAGAGAGGATGAGGCACAGTGAGCAACAATAATTGGACGCACAACTGTAGGGAGTGCAGGAGAGGAATCTGCAGCGGATAAAGTTACAGATAAGCAGCTCTAAGGCTTATCAGATATATAAACAGTTGCTAATAAGGACATTAAGGCATTAGCAGGATTTGTTGGGAGCCGGGCCAGAACAGGAAGCTTTGTGTAACCGTGTGGAGGCACTTTTATTCTTTTGCTTTTTCTTTTTAAATCCCTCTTTCGGGGCTAGTACAACGAGAACAACAATAACTAGCATTTATACAGCACCTTTAACATAGTGAACCGTCCCAAGGCGCTTCACAGAAGCGTTATCAAACAAAAATTGACACCAAGCCACGTAAGGACAGGTGACCAAAAGCTTGGTCACAGCGGTAGGTTTTAAGGAGTGTCTTAAAGGAGGAGAGCGAGGCGGAGAGGTTTAGGGAGGGAATTCCAGAGCTTGGGGCCTCGAACGCCGCCGATGGTGGAGTAATGAAAATCAAGGATGCTCAAGAGGCCAGAGTTGGGGGAGCGCAGAGATCTCGGGGGGTGGGGGCGGGGGAGCTTGTGGGGCTGGAGGAGGTTACAGAGATGGGAGGGAGGGGCGAGGCCGTGGCAGGATTTGAAAACAAGGTTGAGAATTTTAAAATGGAGGCGTTGCCGGACCGAGAGCCCATGTAGGTCAGCGAGCACAGGGGGTGAGCGGGACTTGGTGCGAGTTAGGACACGGGGCAGCAGAGTTTTGGATGCGTTGCTACCCGCGTGCACGGGTGGCAACTGCGTAATATGAAGGCTGCGATCGACGTGGATCATCTCTGCGCATTTAATGCACTGGGGCAGGCGGCAATAACCCGGCGTCAGCTGGTGGACCTGCGTTTCTGCTAAGCTTGGCTCCTTTGCAGGTGCAGCTGACGGGGAGACAACTGCAACTGCACGCCTGCCGTCGAAGAGACCTGTGGGCCTGCTGTCGGCTGAATGGTCCCACCGTGACAGCTCCTTGTGTGCTGCACATTTCTGCATCCCTGGCTGCGAATATTTGTGAATTAAAGTGCAGACTTTTTTCACACTGTTTTTTGCTGCAAGAAGGCAATGATGTCAGGCCCACCAACCTCTGAGTATTTTAAAAGAAAAGAAAGACTTGCATTTCTATAGCGCCTTTCACAACCTCAGGACCTGCTAAAGCGCTTTACAGCCAATGAAGCACTTTTTGTTGTAATGTGGGGAAACGCAGCAGCCAATTCACGCACAGCAAGATCCCACAAGCAGCATTGAGACGCCCGACCAGATGCTCGGATTCAGTGATGTTGGTTGAGGGATAGCTATGGTCCAGGACTCCCCTGCTCCTCTTCAAAATAGTGCCCCTGGGATCTTTTAGGGTTTGCAGTCGGTGCAGCGGAGGCTCCCTCAGTACTGAAGTGTCAGCCTGGGATTATGGGCTCGCGTCTCTGGAGGGGGGGGGACTTGAACCCACGACCTCCTGACCTCGGAGGCGAGCGCACTTGCACGCTGAACCACGGCTGAGATGATGAAGGAACTCTGGGCGAGGGTGCCTTATTTCTGCAACCATCAACGCAGCTGGGACAGAAGAAAATTAATGGATGGAGAGGGTAAAACAAGACGTCTTTTCTTTCTTTGTGTGCGTGTGTGTGTCTGTCTGTCTGATCTGATTGATCAAAGTATATACTTTGGTGTTGAATTGAAACAGCCTCCCTTGGTATATGTGGGCTGTACAAAGCTGGGCTTGTGCTGTACGGCTGATTGCTACCTCTGTGATCTAATTTCAGTCTGACTCTGAGCCACCTGATACTGTTCATCAGCATCTACCGAGACTTTCATTCTCATCAGCGCTGGCTAGGAATCACGCCAATATATCTAAAATAAAGGGATGCAGTGAGAGGGGGGGGGGGGGAATGAGAGCTACAGAGCCGCTGTTAAATACTGTTTGAAATCACGAGTTCATAAGAGGATTGGGATTACAGTGGCATCGCTTAGCATTGTTTGAAATAATGAGTGGAGCATTTGGATCCAGCTCCGTTAGTGTATGTTACCGCCTGGGGCAGGATAACATTCCTCCACCCACACTGTCAGACTGCCTGCAACACTCACTGTCGAGGCTCCCGCGTGGAGAATGGTGGCTTGGGGCCTGTTGATATCAAGGGCCTGTACCCCAGTAAGAGACGGCACCTGGGCGAGAATCTATATATTTTTTAAACCGGTGCGTTTAGTAGCTGTGTTTGAATCAAATTTGAAAATTCACATTAAAGTCGCTGTCTCTGTGGAATAATTCTGGTGGGAAGATTGATTTTGCTGCACTTGTATCACTTGTGATTAGGATTTTATTTAGATGAGCACATTCCACCAATAAATCTCTGCTTTTTGTTCTTGGATGCGGGCGTAACTGGATTTATTTCTCTCTCTCTCTCTCTCTCTCTTTCCAGAAGCACTGTGACCGACAGAAGGCAAACCTCCGGATCCGTTTCAAGCCGTCCCTGTTCCAGCACGTGGGAACGCACTCCTCGCTGGCTGGAAAGATCCAGAAATTAAAAGTAAGTTGAGCAGCCAGCAACTCCATTTCCAATTTATTGTTCCTGCAGTGAAGCGTAGAATGTCGAAGGCCTGAAACAAAGCACAGGAACAGCAGGAGGAGGCCATTCAGCCCCTCGAGCCTATTCCGCCATTCAGTTAGATAGTGGCTGATCTGTATCTTAACTCCCAGTTTACCCGCCTTGGTTCCGTAACCCTGCATCGAGCTACATAGAAGGTACAGCACAGAAACAGGCCATTCGGCCCAACTGGTCCGTGCCGGTGTTTATGCTCCACACGAGCCTCCTCTCTCTCCTCACCACCCCCCCCCCCCCCACCCCTCTTCATCTCACCCCATCAGCATATCCTATTCCTTTCTCCCTCATGTGTTTATCCAGCTTCCCCTTAAATGCATCTGTGCTATTCACCTCAACCACTCCCTGTGGTAGCGAGTTCCACATTCTCACCACTCTCTGGGTAAAGAAGTTTCTCCTGAATTCCCCATTGGATTTATTAGTGACTATCTTATATTGATGACCTCTAATTCTGGTCTCCCCCACAAGTGGAAAAATTTTCTCCACGTTTACCCTTGCATAATCTTAAAGACCTCTGTGAGGTCTCCCCTCAGTCGTCTCGCCTCTTTAGAGCAAAGAGCCCCAGCCTGTTCAATCTTTACTGATGGGTATAACCTCTCAGTTCTGGTATCATAGAAACATAGAAGATAGGAGCAGGAGTAGGCCATTCGGCCCCTCGAGCCTGTTCCGCCATTCGATGAGATCATGGCTGATCATCCAAACTCAGTACCCTGTCCCTGCTTTCTCCCCATATCCCTTGATCCCTTTAGCTTTAAGAAATATATCTAACTCATTCTTGAATATATTTAATGAATTGGCCTCAACTACCTTCCGTGGTAGAGAATTCCACAGGTTCACCACTCTCTGGGTGAAGCAATTCTTCCTCATTTCTGTCCTAAATGGCTTACCCCTTATCCTTAGATTATGACCCCTGGTTCTGGACTCCCCCGCCATCGGGAACATTCTTCCTGCATCTAGTTTGTCCAGACCTGTCAGAATTTTATAAGTTTCAATGAGATCCCCTCTCATTCTTCTAAACTCCAGCGAGTATAAGCTCAATCGACCCAATCTCTCCTCATATGTCATTCCTGCCATCCCAGGTATCAGTCTGGTGAATCTTCGCTGCACATGGCAAGAACATCCTTCCTCAGATAAGGCAACCAAAACTGAACACAGTACTCAAGGTGTGGTCTCACCAAGGCCCTGTACATCTTTGTAAATCTTTTTTGCACCTTCTCCAGTGCCTCTATATCCTTTTCATAATATGGAGAGCAGAACTGTGCGCAGCGCTCCAAGTGTGGTCTAACCAAGATTCAATACAAGTGTAACATAACGTCTCTGCTTTTCAATTCTATCCCTCCAATGCTCGGTTTTCTTTTTTTGTGGGCTACTTTTAGTGATGTGTATCTGTACCCTCAGATCCCTCTGTTCCTGTACCCCATTTAGACTCTTATTATCCAATCAGTCTGTGACCTCCTTATGGATCGGAACCCCAATAGAAGAACATAAGAATTAGGAGCGGCATTCGGCCCCTCAAGCCTGCTCCGCCATTCAGTAAGATCATGGTTGATCTTCAACCTCAACTCCACTTTCCTGCCCGATCCCCGTATCCCTTGATTCCCCCGAGAGTTCAAAAATCTATCGATCTCAGCCTTGAATATACTCAACGACTGAGCCTCCACAGCCCTCTGGGGCAGAGAATTCCAAAGATTCACCACCCTCTGAGTGAAGAAATTCCTCCTCATCTCAGTCCTATATGGCCGGCCCTTTATCTTGAATGTGCCCACGCCCTTCTTGAAAAGGAATCTTTGTTTTGCCGGTGGTTTAGGGGATTTTACTCTGTTGCTATAAACACCGTAATTAAAATTTTCACATTCACACAATAACATGAATTATGGGCTGCAGCAAACACTCTGCTTGGTGTCGCATGGATACAGAGTCACTGAGTGTGGCTCTCAGTAGCTCAGCAGCACCACCCGCAGTAACCTGCTGGCACTGCAGCTGCTTGTAAAATATGGGAATTCGCTACAAAGAGCAAAGTTAAGTCGTAACCCCTTCATAGTTCCAGCATTTTCTATTTTTATTTCAGGTTTCCAGCATTCATGCATTTTTTAAAATCCGATTTTATCAACGAGCCAGCACAACTTTAAAATGTTTTTCTCTGGAATCGCAGAAGTTGCAGGGCTATGGGGGGGGGGGTGGGGGTATCGCACCCTGATGTGTGCCGCACAAATTCACCCCCACCCCCGGGACCCCCCTCTCCTCGATCATCACCCCTGGGACCCCCTCTCCGCAATAATCATCCCGGGACTTCCTCTCCTTGATCATCCCCAGGACACCACCCCTTCCTGAAATCCCCTCTTCTCGATCATCAACCCTGGAACACCCCGCCCCTCTCCCTGTCACCCCCAGGACGCCCCTCTCTGCGATCATCGCCCACCCCGTGCACTTGAGTGTTGGCCAGCCTCAATGTAAATGAGGCCGGGGTGTGTCTCTATCACTGCCGTCCGGAAGCTAAAATTGATCCGTCTGAATGTGACGTGCTTGTGTGCGGATTTAATTATTTACAATTTGGTGAATATTTTGTTTGAAGATTGATTGAACATTCACAAGATTGCAAGATGGATAGGGATGAGGTAGAGCATCTTGGCTCATCCTTCAGAAAAACCCTGGCACAGCATCCAGTTGTCTCTTCAAATGATTCCAAGGATTCTGCCTCCACTACTCTACACAGAGTTCAACAAACTCATTCTCAAAGTTGGTCGAACACGTGCCCAGTTGCAGACGAGTTCTTTGAGCTCGGTCAGCGGTTTTTTGACAGCTGGAAAAGGAGCCAGAAAGAAAGAACTTGATTTCAGTCGCGCCTTTCACAACCTCAGGATATCCCAAAGCGTTTTGCAGCCAATGACATACTTTTCGAAGTGTAGTCACTGTTGTAATGTAGGAAACGTGGCAGCTAATTTGCACACAGCAAGCTCCCACAAACATCAATGAGATAAATGACCAGATAATCTGTGATTTAGTGATGTTGGTTGAGGGATAAATATTGGTCCCAGGACACGGGGGAGAACTCCCCCCTGCTCTTCTTCGGAATAGTGGCCGTGGGATCTTTTACGTCCACCTGAGAGAGCAGATGGGGCCAAAATGTCTCATCCGAAAGACGGCACCCCCGACATGGGAGTGTCAGCCTAGATTGTGCGCTCAAGTCTCTGGAGTGGGGCTTGAACCCACAACCTTCTGAAACAGAGGGGAGAGTGCTGCCCACTGAGCCACAGTGTGTGTGTGGCTTAAACGGTAGGAGAAATTGTAATTGTAGTAATGAACAGCGCACACGCTGACTAATTGAAGGTCTCGCTTTTCAGATAAACCTGTTTATCCTTGAATCCTAAAATGGTACAGGTGATAATTAAAGGTCTCACTTTTCAGATAAACCTGTTTATCCTTGAATCCTAAAATGCTACAGGTGGATAAATTGCATCATAGAATCTTACAGCACAGAAGGAGGCCATTCGGCCCATCGTGCCTGTCTTTGAATCCTGCTCTTTCCCCATAGCCCTGCAAATATTTTCCCT
Organism: Squalus acanthias; assembly: GCA_030390025.1. NCBI lineage: Eukaryota > Metazoa > Chordata > Chondrichthyes > Squaliformes > Squalidae > Squalus > Squalus acanthias. The sequence continues at coordinate 202,667,492 of CM059427.1, read as the reverse complement.
CTGTAAAGATTCATTTTATTTAAAATGCATTTTATTCCTCTCACCCTTGCTCCAAAAAACTTTTTTTTAATTATGTGGTCATAGAGATTTGAAATAAATTAACAAAATTGTTTTTTTACGGTTATACTATATAATGTGCTAAATAGCTTTATATCTGCGTGCACTCACTGTCAACTATTCCTACGTCTATCACTAGGAGGAGGGTGTAATTACAACGTGATAAGTGTTTTAGGCAATTTCGATTATAAATCCAGACCTAGGATTTAAAAAATAAGACTAGAATGTATGACTTTTTAAAGTGGGTCTGAATTGCGCCTGTATATCCTGGTCCATCTACACCCTTGACCTCTAACCCCACTGCACCTGAAGACTACACTTGGTCTCAGCTCTCCATGTGCAATGCCCTGGGACATTGAGTAGTGCTTGACTGTAAATGCCAAGGGCATTCAACGTAAACTGAGATTGAAGGGGAGGGGGTCCATGCTTCAAGTCCACCTGTTCAGGTGGACATTCGAGTCAACATCCAACGGCACTAAGCAGGGAGTTTTCTCGATGTCCTGGCAAACACTCCTCCTTCAACCAACGGCCCCAGAAACCGGTGAATTTGTTCATTGTTGTTGGTGCAGAATGTTCCTACATAACAACTGTCACTGCACTTCAACGAAAGGAAACGACTTGCGTTTATGTAGCACCTTGGGGCGTCCTGAAGCGCTTTACAGCCAAATGCAGTCACTGTTGTAATGTAGGGAAACGTGGCCGCCAATTTACGCACAGCAATGTCCCGCAAACAGCAGTGAGATAACTGACCGGACAATCTGTTTTAGGTGTTGGTTGAGGGATAAATGTTGGGGCAGGACACTGGACACAGTTGGCCAGGACACCAGGGAGAACGCCCCCAAAAAAAAAACAACACGTTGTGGGAAGCACTTTAAGATATTTTGAGGATGAGATCAGCTGAATAAACCCGAGTGCTTTCCTTTCTCTTACTCTATCATTTTGTTTCTCAAATTTTTAATGGAATTCAGCGCAGTTCTCGGTATGTCACTGGTTACCTGGTACCTGCACATGCAAACACTGAAGGTCTTGCGTAGATTTATATATTACCGTATTTTGTTAATCGATCAAATCACTGCTGTCTTTCCCAGGATAAGGACTTTGGAAAACATGCCTTGCACAAAGGACATTCCAATCCACCAGCAGAGGTAACTTCCAGCCTGAAAACCTACCAGCATTTTACGCTGGAAAAGGCTTACCTGGGAGAGGACTTCTTCTGGGCTTTCACCCCGGTGGCTGGTGATTTTATACGTTTCAGATTTTTTACACCAGTGAAAGTGGACAGGTACGTTGGAATATTAAGTAGACCTAATGCTCTGTGTAACGTGTCTACATTCATTTAAAGACATCATCATTCCATGTGGGGGTCTAAGCTCAGTACCTGGGGGGTGTTTTGTTACGTTAAAAGCAGCATTGCAAGTTCTTGAATTGTTGAAGGATTGGAAAGAATTGTGAGTCAGTATCAGAAGCTGAGGGACAATGTAACTTTTCCCAGATTGACTTTCTCCCTTCCTCTCCTGAAGGCACTAAACTGGGGTGTAGCTCCACTGGTGGGAGGGTGGAACTACTGTGTGACGTGTTTACAGAGACTCTACCCGCCCATTAAATCTCCTCCCACAGCCCATGTACACTCTCCCCTATCATGGACTCTACCCACCCATTTAATCTCCTCCCACAGCCCATGTACACTCTCCCCTATCATGGACTCTACCCACCCATTTAATCTCCTCCCACAGCCCATGTACACTCTCCCCTATCATGGACTCTACCCACCTATTTAATCTCTTCCCACAGCCCATGTACACTCTCCCCTATCACGGACTCTACCCACCCATTTAATCTCCTTCCACAGCCCATGTACACTCTCCCCTATCATGGACTCTATCCACTCATTGAATCTCCTCCCACAGCCCATGTACACTCTCCCCTATCACGGACTCTACCCACCCATTTAATCTCCTTCCACAGCCCATGTACACTCTCCCCTATCATGGACTCTATCCACTCATTGAATCTCCTCCCACAGCCCATGTACACTCTCCCTATCATGGACTCTACCCACCCATTTAATCTCTTCCCACAGCCCATGTACACTCTCCCCTATCATGGACTCTACCCACCCATTTAATCTCCTTCCACAGCCCATGTACACTCTCCCCTATCATGGACTCTATCCACTCATTGAATCTCCTCCCACAGCCCATGTACACTCTCCCTATCATGGACTCTACCCACCCATTTAATCTCTTCCCACAGCCCATGTACACTCTCCCCTATCATGGACTCTCCCTACCCATTTAATCTCCTCCCACAGTCCATGTACACTCTCCCCTATCATGGACTCTATCCACTCATTGAATCTCCTCCCACAGCCCATGTACACTCTCCCCTATCATGGACTAACGCACCCATTTAATCTCCTCCCACAGCCCGTGTACACTCTCCCCTATCATGGACTAACCCACCCATTGGCATTGAAGTTTCTGCCTGAATTTTGTGCTCGAGTCTCTGAAGTGGGACTTGAACCCATGACCTTCGAGCTCAGAAGTGAGAGAGTGCTGCCCACCGAGCCACGGCTGACCCTTAGAGAAAACAAGAGAGAGAAATTGAAACTGCACACATTTGCCTTAAAACCATCCGAAAGACGGCACCTCCGACAGTGCAGCGCTCCCTCAGTACTGCCCCTCCGACAGTGCAGCGCTCCCTCAGTACTGCCCCTCCGACAGTGCAGCGCTCCCTCAGTACTGCCCCTCCGACAGTGCAGCGCTCCCTCAGCACCGCACTGGGAGTGTTAGCCTAGCTTTATGTGCTCTGGAGTGGAACTTGAACCCACAACCTTCTGACTCCGAGGCGAGAATGCTACTAACTGTGCCACAGCTGACACTGGAACAAGCTCTGAGCTAGAGAGGAGACCCGATTCTTTTTAACATGCAGCAGTTTGGAATCAAACATAGGTCCAACATTAGGGTTAAATTACGAGGACAGGTTGCATAGAAGGCTTGTATTCCCTTGATTATAGAAGATTAAGGGGTGATCTAATTGAGGTGTTTAAGATGAATAAAGGATAGGGTAGATAGGGAGAAACTATTTCCTTTGGTAGGGGGGGGGAGAGAGTCCAGAACAAGGGGGCGTAACCTTAAAATTAGAGCCAGGCCGTTCAGGGGTGGTGTCAGGAAGCACTTCTTCACACAAAGGGTGGTGGAAATCTGGAACTCTCTCCCAAAAAGCTGTTGAGGTTGGGGCTCAATTGAAAATTTCAAAACTGAGATTGATAGATTTTTGTTGGGCAAGGGTATTAATGGTTGTGGAACCAAGGCGGTTGGAGATGAGATACAGATCAGCCATGATCTAATTGAATGGCAGAACAGGCTCGAGGGGCTGAATGGCCTCCTCCTGTTCCTACGTTCCAATATTTCAGACTGCTGAAAGGAACAAGGGAATTTGAGAAGTTACACATGAGTTGATCTCCCAAACATTGAGTTTAGAAAAAATATATAACTGTGCCTTTGGATAATTTTTTTAATAAACTTTAGTGCAAATAAAATTAATCTAACACTGAGGGGTGACCCGATAGAGGTCTTTAAGATTATGAAAGGGTTTGATAGGGTAGACGTAGAGAAGATGTTTCCACCTGTGGGAGAGACCAGAACTCGGGGCCATCAATATAAGATAGTCACTAATAAACCCAATAGGGAATTCAGGAGAAACTTCTTTACACAAAGAGTGTCGAGAATGTGGAACTAGCTACCACATGGTGTAGTTGAGGCGAATAGTGTAGATGCATTCAAGGGAAGCTGGATAAACACATGAGGGAGAAAGGAATAGAAGGATATGTTGATGGGGTGAGATGAAGAGGGGTGGGAGGAGGCTCGTGTGGAGCATAAACACCGGCACGGAGCAGTGGGGCCGAATGGCCTGTTTCTGTGCTGTAAATTTAATGTAAAGCTCCCCTCCCCCCCCTACAGTGGTTGAACTCAGTTAATAAAATAAGAAAATGCTGGAAACACTCAGCAGGCCAGGCAGCATCTGTGGAGAGAGAAACAGAGTTAACGTTTCAGGTCGGTGACCTTTCATCGGAACAGTTCTGATGAAAGGTCAGCGACCTGAAACGTTGACTCTGTTTCTCTCCCCACAGATGCTGCCTGACCTGCTGAGTATTTCCAGCATTTTCTGTTTATATTTCAGATTTCCAGCATCCGCAGTATTTTGCTTTTGTATCGGTTACTACAGTGATTGGCTGAGCCGCATTGGCCAGGACATGTTTTGCTGCGTGAGTTAGCTGC
>CM059427.1:202645655-202658155 GCA_030390025.1 Squalus acanthias | reverse complement strand
TTGCTAAGGAAGACACAATAGGGAGTCAGAGGTGCTAATTGTGTTATGTGGAGGCAGATTTCACATTACATGGCAATCGTCATCTGCCACTATCCGAGATTGCCGATACGTTTAACACTGATGAGGGAAATGCAGCCTATTGTTTCAGCACATCTTCAAAGGGTGTTCAGTGATGAATCTGAGCTGACTTTATCCAATATTTTGACCCAGTTTCATCGTCACTGGGTCAATATCCTGGAACTCCCTGTGGGAGCGCTTTCACCACACGGACTGCAGCGGTTCAAGAAGGCGGCTCACCACCACCATCTGGAGGGCGACTTAGGGATGGGCAATAAATGCCGGCCTTGCCAGCGACGCCCACATCCCAAGAATGAATTTTTTTCAAGTAATTGTTTTCACCTTTTCAGCCAGTAGAAAGCTCCTGTGGTTTAAGTTTCTCCCAGCGAACAGAGAAACTAAACTACTTTTCAAGCTGCCACAGGCTCATGGCGTAAGAAGTGAGCTTCTGTATTGCATAGAATTTTCAGCACAGAAACAGGCCTTTCGGCCCAACTGGTCCGTGCCGGTGTTTAAGTTCCGCACGAGCCTCCTCCCACCCCTCTTCATCTCACCCCATCAGCATATCCTTCTATCCCTTTCTCCCTCATGTGTTTATCGAGCTTCCCCTTAAATCCATCTACACTATTCGCCTCAACCACTCCCTGTGGTAGCGAGTTCCACATTCTCACCACTCTCTGGGTAAAGAAGTTTCTCCTGAATTCCCTATTGGATTTATTAGTGACTATCTTATATTTGTGGCCCCTAGTTCTGTCTCTCCCCACAATTGGAAACATCTTCTCTATGTCTACCCTATCAAACCCTTTCATAATTTTAAAGACTTCTATCAGGTCACCCCTCAGCCTTCTCTTTTCTGGAGAAAAGAGCCCCAGCCTGTTCAATCTTTCCTGATAGTTATAACCTTTCAGTTCTGGTATCATCCTTGCAAATCTTCTTTGTACCTTCTCCAGTGCCTCTATATCCTTTTTATAATATGGAGACCAGAACCGTTCACAGTATTCCAAGTGTGGTCTAACCAATGTTCGATACATGTTTAACATAACTTATCTGCTTTTCAATTTTATCCCTCTAGAAATGAACCCAGTACTTGTTTTTTTTTATGGCCTTATTAACCTGCGTCGCTACTCTTAGTGATCTGTGAATCTGTACCCCCCAGATCCCTCTGCTCCTTGACCCCATTTAGACTTTTACTTTCCAAGCAGTATGTGAACTGTGAACTCCTTATTCTTCTTGCCAAAATGCACCACCTCTCCCTTATCTCTATTGACATTCATTTGCCAATTACACACCCATTCAGCAAGTTTTTTTTATTATTTGTTCCTGGGATGTGGGCGTCGCTGGCAAGGCCAGCATTAATTGCCCTCGAGAAGGTGGTGGTGAGCTGCCGCCTTGAACCGCTGCAGTCCTTGTGGTGAAGGTACTCCCACAGTGCTGTTAGGGAGGGAGTACCAGGATTTTGACACAGTGACGATGAAGGATCGGCGATATACTTCCAAGTCAGGATGGTGTGTGACTTGAAGGGGAACTTGGAGGTGGTGGTGTTCCCATGCGCCTACTGCCCTTGTCCTTCTAGGTGGCAGAGGCCGCGGGTTTGGGAGGTGCTGCCGAAGAAGCCTTGGCAAATTGCTGCAGTGCATCTGTAGACGGTACACACTGCAGCCACGGTGTGCCGGTGGAGGGAGTGAATGCTTTTTAAGGTGGTGGATGGTGTGCCAATCAAGCGGGCTGCTTTGTTCTGGATGGTGTAAAGCTTCTTGTGTTGTTGGAGCTGCACTCATCCAGGCAAGTGGAGAGTATTCCATCACACTGCCTTACTTAGAAACATAGAAAAATAGGAGCAGGAGTAGGCCATTCGGCCCTTCGAGCCTGCTCCGCCATTCAATATGATCATGGCTGATCCTCTATCTCAATACCATATTCCCGCTCTCTCCCCATACCCCTTGATGCCTTTTGTGTCTAGAAATCTATCTATCTCCTTCTTAAATATATTCAGTGACTTGGCCTCCACAGCCTTCTGTGGTAGAGAATTCCACAGGTTCACCACCCTCTGAGTGAAGAAATTTCTCCTCATCTCGGTCCTAAATGTCCTACCCTGTATCCTGAGACTGTGACCCCTCGTTCTAGACCCCCCAGCCAGGGGAAACATCCTCCCTGCATCCAGTCTGTCTAACCCTGTCAGAATTTTATACGTTTCAATGAGATCCCCTCTCATTCTTCTAAACTCTAGTGAATACAGGCCTAGTCGACCCAATCTCTCCTCATATGACAGTCCTGCCATCCCAGGAATCAGTCTGGTGAACCTTCGCTGCACTCCCTCTATGGCAAGTATATCCTTTCTTAGGTAAGGAGACCAAAACTGCACACAGTACTCCAGGTGTGTTCTCACCAAGGCCCTGTATAACTGTAGCAAGACATCCTTGCTCCTGTGCTCAAATCCTCTTGCAATGAAGGCCAACATACCATTTGCCTTCCTAACTGCTTGCTGCACCTGCATGTTTGCTTTCAGTGACTGGTGTACAAGGACACCCAGGTCCCTTTGTACATCAGCATTTCTCAATCTATCACCATTTAAATAATACTCTACCTTCCTGTTTTTCCTACCGAAGTGGATAACTTGACATTTATCCACGTTATACTGCATCTGCCATGTATTTGCCCACTCACTCAACTTGTCTAAATCGCCTTGAAGCCTCTTTGCATCCTCCTCACAACTCACAATCCCACCTAGTTTTGTGTCGTCAGCAAACTTGGAAATATTACATTTGGTTCCCTCATCCAAATCATTGATATATATTGTGAATAGCTGGGGCCCAAGCACTGATCCCTGCAGTACCCCACTAGTCACCACCTGCCACCCCGAAAAAGACCCATTTATTCCTACTCTCAAGACTTGCGCCTTGTAGGTGGTGGAAAGGCTTTGGGGAGTTAGGAGGTGAGTCACTCGCCACAGAATGCCCAGCCTCTGACCTGGTCTTGTAGCCACAGTATTTATGTGGCGTGTCCAGATAGGTTTCTGGCCAAGTTTATTAAAGTCACTGCATAGAAAGAGTGAGTTGGGTCTTCATTATTTTATGGTTTGTATTCCTTTGAGTTTAGATGGTTGAGAGGTGATCTAATCGAGGTGTTTAAAATGATAAAGGGATCCAATAGGTGTAGATAGAGAGAAACTATTTCCTCTGGTGGGGTGAGTTGAGAACAAGGGGGGATAGCCTTAAATTAGAGCCAGGCCGTTCAGGGGTGATGTCAGGAGACACTTCTTCACACAAAGGGTAGTGGAAATCTGGAACTCTCTTCCCCCCAAAAAGCTGATAAGGCTGGGGGTCAATTGAAAAGTTTAAAGACTGAGATCAATAGATTTTTGTTGGGTAAGGGTATCAAGGGATATGGAGCAAAGGGTAAATGGAGTTGAGGTACAGATCAGCCCTGATCTAATTGAATGGCCTCCTCCTGTTCATGTACGTATTGAGGAGAATAGTGGAAGTGTATGAGTCACTGTTTATTTACCAGTTTTATTTAAATAATCTCTCCACCTTCAAGTGTGACTGTCCACAGGCAATTCGATCATGAAAGGTTGAATAATCCAAGTCTTATCTTAATCTTGGCCTTCGTTCATGAGTGCAGCCTCCAACAGGGATCACTGGATAACTATCAGTAGCTTTTCCCTTCACCTCCTTTCCCTACCCATCCAGGGGTACCATTTGCTTTGAGTGGGTGCTTGGGGGTAAGGGTGCATTATTCCTTCCAACAACAACAACTTGCATTTATATAGCGCCTTTAATGTAGTAAAACGTCCCAAGGCGCTTCACAGGAGCGTTAACAGACAAAATTTGACACCGAGCCACATAAGCAGATACTAGGACAGATGAACAAAAGCTTGGTCAAAGGGAGGTTTCAAGGAGCGTCTTAAAGGAGCAGAGAGGCGGAGAGGTTTAGGGAGGGAATTCCAGAGCTTCGGGCCCCGGCAGCTGAAGGCACGGCCACCAACGGTGGAGCGATGGAAATCGGGGAAACACAAGAAGCCAGAATTGGAGGAGCGCAGAGATCTCGGAGGGTTGTGGGGCTGGAGGAGGTCACCGAGATAGGGAGGGTCGTGGCCAGGGAGGGATTTGAAAACAAGGATGAGAATTTTAAAATCGAGGCGTTGCCGGACCGGACCGGGAGCCAATGTAGGTCAGCGTGTCGATCAATGTAGGTTCTACAGTATTACACTGGGAAGATTAATTTCTTAGACAACGATATACCGATTACCTTTAATGGACTCTTTATTATTCTGGTTCACAGACGGTGCAGTCGGGGAAGGAAACCTTACTGGATGGTAAAGAGAAGTCTCCCAAGTACCAGAGAACGGAAGACGGGTATATCCGAATCGGTAAGACTGTTTCACACAGTGATGTACGATATTTAGTGCTTAAAAAAAAGACTTGCATTTCTATAGCGCCTTTCACAACCACCAGACATCCCAAAGTGCTTTACAGCCAATTAATTACTTTTGAAATGTAGTCACTGTTGTAATATAGGAAACGCAGCAGGCAATTTGCGCACAGCAAGATCCCACAAACAGCAATGTGATAATGACCAGATAATCTGTTTTTAGTGATGTTGGCTATGGGATAAATTGGCCCAGGACACCGGGGATAACTCCCCTGCTCTTCTTCGAAATAGTGCCATGGAATCTTTTACGTCCACCTGAGAGAGCAGACGGGGCCTCGGTTTAACGTCTCATCCGAAAGACGGCACCTCCGACAGTGCAGCGGAGCTCCCTCAGTACTGAACTGGGAGTGACAGCCTAGAATTTTGTGCTCAAGCCCCTGGAGTGGGACCTGATCCCACTGAGCCACAGCTGACACTCTGCGCCACTGCTGAGGTTTCTACTCCTGTTGCACAGCCTCGAAATGCTCGACGTAACTTTGCATCGAACAGACCCGCGCTTGATGGGCAGCCTCGAGCGTCGTCAGTTACAGGGCTCAGCACAGCTTGGGCTAAGAGAAGAGGGTGGATAATTCCCCGCGGGTGATGCCTCGTGGCTTACCGGGGTCTTTCCTTGTGTTTCAGGTTCCTTCATGAATGGCATCGCTGAGGGAGAGGTAGACCCATTGTTCGGGCCGCTGGAGGGCGTTCGTCTGACCACCCTGTCGGACTCGCCAGTCTGGGTGATACTTAGTGAGGTAACTCTCTTTCTGAATATCTTACACTCCTGGCTGGCCTCCCACGTTCTACCCTACGTAAACTTGAGGTCATCCAAAAACTCTGTTGCTCGTGTCCAAAATCGCACCAAGTCCCGTTCAAACATGGAAAACATAGAAGATAGGAGCAGGAGTCGGCCATTCGTCCCCTCGAGCCTGTTCTGCCATTTAATGAGATCATGGCTGATCATCCAGATTCAGTACCCTGTCCCTGCTTTCTCCCCATATCCCTTGATCCCTTTAGCCTTAAGAAATATATCGAACTCCTTCTTGAATATATTTAATGAATTGGCCTCAACTGCCTTCTGTGGTAGAGAATTCCACAGGTTCACCACTCTCTGGGTGAAGAAATTCCTCCTCATCTCAGTCCTAAATGGCTTACCCCTTATCCTTAGACTGTGACCGCTGGTTCTGGACTCCCCCGCCATCGGGAACATCCTTCCTGCATCTAGTCTGTCTAGTCCTGTTAGAATTTTATAAGTTTCAATAAGATCCCCTCTCATTCTTCTAAACTCTCGTGAATATAAGCCCAATCGACCCAATCTCTCTTCATACGTCATTCCTGCCATCCCAGGTATCAGTCTGGTGAATCTTCGCTGCACTCCCTCCATGGCAAGAACATCCTTCCTCAGATAAGGCGACCAAATCTGCACACAATACTCAAGGTGTGGTCTCACCAAGGCCCTGTACAACTGCAGCAAGACATCCCTGTTCCTATACTCAAACCCTTTCGCTATGAAGGCCAACATACCATTTGCCTTCTTAACCGCCTGCTGCACCTGCATCAGTGACTGGTGCACAAGGACACCCAGGTCTCGTTGCACTTCCCCTTTTCCCAATCTATTGCCGTTCAAATAATAATCTGCCTTCCTGTTTTTGCCACCAAAGTGGATAACCTCGCATTTATCCATATTATACTGCATCTGCCATGCATCTGCCCAATCACCCAACCTGTCCAAATCATACTGGAGTTTCTCTGCATCCTCCTCACAGCACACACGCCCACCCAGCTTTGTGTCGTCTGCAAACTTGGAGATATTACATCTAGTTCCCTCGTCTAGATCATTAATATATATTGTGAATAACTGGGGTCCTAGCACCGATCCCTGCGGTACCCCACTAGTCACTGCCTGCCACTCGGAAAAAGACCCGTTTATTCCAACTCTTTGCTTCCTGTCTGCCAACCAGTTCTCTATCCAAGTCAGTACCTTACCCCCAATCCCATGTGCTTTAACTTTGCACGCTAATCTCTTATGCGGGACCTTATCGAAAGCCTTCTGAAAGTCCAAATACACCACATCCACTGGTTCTCCCTTATCTATTCTACCAGTTACATCCTCAAAAAATTCCAGTAGATTAGTCAAGCATGATTTACCTTTTGTAAATCCATGTTGACTTTGTCCAATCCTGTCACTGTTTTCCAAGTGCTCTGCTATTACATCTTTTATAATGGACTCTAGCATTTTCCCCACTACCGATGTCAGGCTTACCGGTCTATAATTTTCTCTCTACCACCTTTTTTAAATAGTGGGGTTACATTAGCTACCCTCCAATCCATGGGAACTGTTCCAGAGTCGATAGAATTTTGGAAGATGACCAGCAATGCATCTACTATTTCTAGGGCCACTTCCTTAAGTACCCTAGGATGTAGATTATCAGGCCCTGGGGATTTATCGGCCTTCAATCCCGTCAATTTCCCTAACACCATTTCCCTACAAATACTGATTTCATTCAGTTCCTCCTCCTCATTAGACCCTATGTTCCCCGACATCTCTGGGAGGTTATTTGTGTCCTCCTTTGTGAAGACAGAACCAAAGTATGTATTTAATTGGTCTGCCATTTCTTTGTTCCCCATTATAAATTCCCCTGATTCTGACTGCAAGGGACCTATGCTTGACTTCACCAATCTTTTTCTCTTCACATATCTATAGAAGCTTTTACAGTCAGTTTTTATGTTCCCTGAAAGCTTACTCTCATACTCTATTTTCCCCCTCTTAATTAATCCCTTTGTCCTCCTTTGCTGAATCCTAAACTGCTCCCAATCCTCAGGTTTGCTGCTTTTTCTGGCCAATTTATATGTCCTCTCCTTGGATCTTATGCTATCCCTAATTTCCCTTGTTAGCCATGGTTGAGTAACCTTTTTTGTTTTATTTTTATGCCAAACAGGGATGAACAAATTCTGTAGTTCATCCATGCGATCTTTAAATGTTTGCCATTGCCTATCCACCGTCAACCCTTTAAGTAACGTTCCCCAATCCATCCTAGCCAACTCGCGCCTCATACCATCGTAGTTTCCTTTATTTAAATTCAGGACCCTAGTCTCTGAGTCAACTACTTCACTCTCCATCTTAATGAAGAATTCTATCATATTATGATCGCTTCTCCCCAAGGGGCCTCGCACAACAAGATTGCTAATTAATCCTTTCTCATTACATAATATCCAGTCTAAGATAGCCTGATCTCTAGTTGGTTCCTCGACATATTGGTTCAGGAAACCATCCCGTATACACTCTAGGAATTCCTCCTCCACAGTATTGTTACTAATTTGGTTAGCCCAATCTATATGTAGATTAAAGTCACCCATGATAACTGCTGTGCCCTTATTGCACGCGTCTCTAATTTCCTGTTTAATGCCATCCCCAACCTCAGCATTACTGTTTGGGGGTCTGTATACAACTCCCACTAACGTTTTCTGCCCCTTGGTATTTCTCAGCTCTACCCATACAGATTCCACATCATCAGAGCTAATATCCTTCCTTACTATTGTGTTAATCTCCTCTTTAACCAGCAATGCTACCCCACCTCCTTTTCCTTTTTGCCTGTCCTTCCTGAATATTGAATACCCCTGGATGTTGAATTCCCAGCCATGGTCACCCTGGAGCCATGTCTCCGTAATCCCAATTATATCATATCCGTTTACATCTATTTGCGCAGCTAATTCATCCACCTTATTACGAATGCTCCTCGCATTAAGACACAAAGCCTTCAGGCTTGTTTTTTTAACACCCTTAGACCTTTTAGAATTATTGTTTACTGTGGCCATGTTTGATTTACACCCATGATTTCTCTGACTTCCACTTTTGCTTTTCTCCTTCCTGTCTTTTGCTTCTATCCTTGCTTCCTTTTCCTCTGTCTCCCTGCACAGGTTCCCAACCCCCTGCCATTTTAGTTTAAACCCTCCCCAACAGCACTAGCAAACAGTCCCCCGAGGACATCGGTCCCGGTCCTGCCCAGGTGCAAACCGTTCAGTTTGTACTGGTCCCACCTCCCCCAGAACCGGTTCCAATGTCCCAGGAATTTGAATCCCTCCCCCTTGCACCATTCCTCTAGCCACGTATTCATCTGAAATATCCTTCTATTTCTACTCTGACTAGCATGTGGCACTGGTAGGAATCCTGAGATTACTACCTTTGAGGTCCTATTTTTTAATTTACCTCCTAACTCCCTATATTCAGCTTTTAGGACCATCACCCATCACCCCTGTGCTCGCTGGCATGCATTGGCTTCTGGATAAGCAACGCCTTAATTTTAAAATTCTCATCCTTGTTTACAAATCCTTCCATGGCCTCGCACCCCCTCCTTATCTCTGTAACCTCCTCCAGCCCCACAACCCCCCCCCCCAAAATATCTGCGCTCCTCCAATTCTGGCCTCTTGAGCATCCGGATTTTAATCGCTCCACCATTGGCGGCCGTGCCTTCAGCTGCCGAGGCCCCGAGCTCTGGAATTCCCTGCCTAAACCTCTCCGCCTCTCTTTCCTCCTTTAAGACGCTCCTTAAAACCTACCTCTTTGGCCAAACTTTTGGTCACCTGCCCTAATTTCTCCTTATGCGGCTTGGTGTCAAATTTTGTTTGATAATGTTCCGTGAAGCGCCTTGGGACGTTTTACTACATTAAATGCGCTGTATAAATACAAGTTGTTGTTACACTGGTGATTTACGGTCACAGCTTAAAAGTATCTTGAAAGAAAGACTTGCATTTCTGTAGCGCCTTTCACGGCCTCAGGACGTCCCAAAGCTCTTTACAGCCAATGAAGTACTTTTGAAGTGTAGTCACTATTGTAATGTAGGAAAGACAGCAGCCAATTTGCGCACAGCAAGCCCCCACAAACAGCAATGTTGTGATTGACCAGATAATCTGTTTTAGTGATGTCGGTTGAGGAATAAATATTGGCCACAGGACACCGGGGAGAACTCCCCTGCTCTTCTTCCAATAGATGGCAGACGGGGCCTTGGTTTAATGTCTCATATGAAAGATGGCACCTCCGACAGTGCAGCGCTCCCCTGGGAGTGTCAGCTTAGAGTTCTGTGCTCAAGTCTCTGTAGTGGGACTTGAACCCACGACCTTCTGATTCGGAGGTGAGAGTGCTGCCCACTGAGCCAGCGAATATCCTATAACTTTGACCAGAACCTCTCGCTGTAATCCAGATGTGGAGTGACCAATACCCGGAACGGCAACAATACAATCGCTCTAGATTTGTGTGCTGTCTCTCTACTGGTGTAATCCTCTACTGTATTTGGATTCTTCTGTTTGATCTTTCTTCTGGAAGAGAGAAGGCTGAGGGGGTGACCTGAGAGATCCTAAATTATGAAAGGGTTTGATAGGGTAGACGTAGAGATGTTTCCACTTGTGGGGGAGACCAGAACTAGGGGCCATCAATATAAGATAGTCGCTGATAAACCCAAATAGGGAATTCAGGAGAAACTTCTTTACCCAGAGAGTGGTGAGAATGTGGAACTCGCTACCACAGGGAGTAGTTGAGGCGAATAGTATAGATGGATTTCAGGGGAAAGCTAGATAAACACATGAGGGAGAAAGGAATAGAAGGTATGCTGATAGGGTGAGATGAGGAGGGGTGGGAGGAGGCTGGTGTGGAGCATAGAGCAGTTGGGCCGAATAGCCTGTTTCTGTGCTGTACATTCTATGTTTAAAAAAACATTGTGCCTTTATCACTAAACAATTCGTGACAATATTTGATTTTTTTTCCCCCCAGATATTTATAAAGAAAGCCGAGACTTAACACTAGAGAAGATTTAGTTTTGATCATGATAAAGCTGCCGCTCCCCTCTGGACTGGGACGGTTTGTCTTTTGGAACCTCTTTCTCCTCTGTTCTTGGACCATCGATTTCATCGCAGAGAAACTCCGCTGCCTGCTGGTCAACCCAGGAAGAGCAGGAGAGGGGGAAAACCTTGTGAGGCAAAAAAAAATCCCCAAAACTGCCTAAACTGACACACCCACGAGCAGCTCGGGTCGCCGTGACACCATTTTATACTCAACAAAAATTGTGTGAAAGAAAATCCATTTTTTTTAATGGGATCTTCCATTCTGACGCGCACACTGGTCCAATTTATTAAAAATTGTGTACCATTTTTAACCTGTATTTTGCTGATTGTTTTCACTGCGAGGTGCTGACAGTAACGAATCTTTTCGCTTTGGAGATAGATAGGGAGCGTCTCTAATCGTTGGAATAGGGAGCGTCTCTAATCAATGGGATAGGGAGTGTGTCTAATTGAAGGGGAGGGCTAGGGAGCGTCTCTAATCGATGGGATACGGAGCGTCTCTAATCAATGGTATAGGGAGCGTCTCTAATTGAAGGGGTGGGCTAGGGAGCGTCTCTAATTGAAGGGGTGGGCTAGGGAGCGTCTCTAATTGAAGGGGAGGGCTAGGGAGCGTCTCTAATTGAAGGGGTGGGCTAGGGAGCGTCTCTAATTGAAGGGGTGGGCTAGGGAGCGTCTCTAATTGAAGGGGTGGGCTAGGGAGCGTCTCTAATTGAAGGGGTGGGCTAGGGAGCGTCTCTAATTGAAGGGGTGGGCTAGGGAGCGTCTCTAATTGAAGGGGAGGGCTAGGGAGCGTCTCTAATTGAAGGGGAGGGCTAGGGAGCGTCTCTAATTGAAGGGGAGGGCTAGGGAGCGTCTCTAATTGAAGGGGTGGGCTAGGGAGCGTCTCTAATTGAAGGGGTGGGCTAGGGAGCGTCTCTAATTGAAGGGGTGGGCTAGGGAGCGTCTCTAATTGAAGGGGTGGGCTAGGGAGCGTCTCTAATTGAAGGGGTGGGCTAGGGAGCGTCTCTAATTGAAGGGGTGGGCTAGGGAGCGTCTCTAATTGATGGACTAAGGAGCGTCTCTAATCGATGGGATAGGGATAGGGAGCGTCTCTGAACAATGAGTGTCTCTAATCAGGGATTTATCCAGATCTTGTATGTACTTATTTTTACTCATTTTAGAGACAATTTTATATCCACTAAAATCGATGTACGCCTGATTGCTGACTCTAACTATAAAAAAATCACTGAAATATTTAACTGGAGTCCGATTTCACACAGACTCCTGGGAAATGGGTGCTGGATAAATCCCTGTTTCCTGTGTAAATTTGCTGATTAAATGTGGGGGGAAAAAAACACAATTTTTGGGGGGCAGTCTTGAATACTCCGCATGGCACTTTGACCCTTTTACTGCTGAATTGGCGGTGAGAATATTTGACAGAACAAATGAACTGTTTGTGCTCTGATCCAGATGCGCTGGAGTGACTAGGGCTACACTGAATCAAGAACTCATGCATTAACTTTGCCTAATGAATGCCGGTCCTTTGTTCTCAAATCCTTGTCAAGCGTGCATCAAACCAAAACAAGCGCGGTACTGGACTCCGTTCTTATTCATGGTTCGAAGTTGAAGGGTCAGAATGTTACCGTGTCGATAATTGTACCGTGAAAGTTGGTGTGAATGGAAAAGAGAGGATTCTCTGTTGCGCTCACATCACCCTTTCCACGTAAAATTATTGACGGAGGAATTCTACTCCCAAGGTGTTTTATGTTAACAGTAATAAAGTTCACAGTGAATGGATGAAAGAATTTAATATATTCATTTTATAAACTGTACTATTTTACACAACAATCTGTAAATGAGGTCCAGTTTGTAGATAATAAATGTGTATCGTTACAAATGCGTAATTGTGGATGGGGAAAATCATTATAATCAAATGACCATGTATTAGTCTGAGTAATTCTAGTTAACCTGAATATTCTGATTTCAGTTTGGGTGGAGACTGATTGGTCTCCTAATGGCTTCATTGTTTGAGGTTCCCATCCGTCACTCAGACCAGTGAGGTCCCTGGTTCAGTGCTTGGTCCGTTCCACGTTAGTTGGTCTCAGTCACGGTGATGGTGGGGGGAGGGGCAGAGGCAGAGCAGGGGGGAATGGGAGGGGTAGAGTGGGGGGGGGATGGGAGGGGGAGAGTGGGGGGGGGATGGGAGGGGGAGAGTGGGGGGG
>CM059427.1:202597878-202645155 GCA_030390025.1 Squalus acanthias | reverse complement strand
GGGGAGGAGGTCACACGACTGTTCTGCAGCTGAAGTTGGTGTGTGGTCTAGACAGAAAAAAGGGTGGGGAATTTTGAAGGATTTAAGTGCAAGCGAGCACGAGAAGTCCTTCCTCATTCCACCAGTTGTGTTTTTCCTCCTCTATAAACTTTTTTGCAATAATCGTATAACACTTTTATTGCAGGAGCTGAGCTCCAGTTTAGTGACATTGGGAGGTCGGACCCAGGGATGAATCTCTCTTTGTCCCATGTTTTTACTGGGCGGGTGCAGCACAATCCACCCAGAGCTGGGATTTATGCCTGGGGCTTCTCTCACACAGGGTGTGAAGACATTGGTTTGGCTCATTGTAAGTCATTTAATTTCTGTGCTTGTGAAGACGTGGAATACTAATGTTCGAAAATGGGTCTCTTTCCATTCAAGGCACCCAGTGTCTGTATCGAGCGCCCCTAGGGCAGGTAGTGCATAGAAAGATAGATTCGCATTTCTACAGCACCTTTCATGACCTCAAGACGTCCCAAAGTGCTTTACGGCCAATTAGGTACTTTTTGAAGTGTAGTCACTGTCCTAATGTAGAGAAATGCGGTAGCTCCGACGATGCCACCTTCCATACCAGTGCTTCCGACATGTCTTCCTTTTTCCTCAACCGAGGATTCCCCTCTACCGTGGTCAACACGGCCCTCGACCGTGTCCGTTCCATCTCCCACACTTCTGCCCTCACCCCGGCCCCTCCCTCCCGGAACCACGATAGAGTTCCCCTTGTCCTCACCTTTCACCCCACCAGCCTCCACATTCAACGGATCATCCTCCGCCATTTCCGCCACCTCCAACGTGATCCCACCACCAAACGTATCTTCCCCTCACCTCCCCTTTCAGCATTCCGTAGGGACCGCTCCCTCCGAGACACCCTAGTCCACTCCTCTATCACCCCCAGCACCCCTTCCCCTTCACCCGGCACCTTCCCGTGCAAGCGCAGGAGATGCAACACCTGCCCTTATACCTCCCCCCTTCCCACTCTCCAGGGCCCCAAACACCCCTTCCAGGTGAAACAGCGATTTACTTGTACTTCTTGCAATCTAGTATACTGTATTCGCTGCTCACGATGTGGTCACCCAATCTACATTGGGGAGACCAAACGCAGATTGGGTGACCGCTTTGCGGAACACCTCCGTTCAGTCCGGAAGGGTGACCCCGAGCTTCTGGTCGCTTGTCATTTTAATTCACCCCTCCACGCTCACTCAGACCTCACCGTCCTCGGCCTCTTGCATTGTTCCACAGAAGCGCAGCGTAAGCTCCAGGAACAGCACCTCATCTTCCGTTTAGGCACTTTACAGCCTTCCGGACTCTATCGAGTTCAACAATTTCAGATCATAACCCCAGCCCCTACCACATATGTATACATTTTATCCACTCTTTTGGTCCGTGCCTTTTTCCTTTTTCTCTCTCTCTCCCCCCACGGCAGCTGTCTCTGATTCTGCCAGCATTTCACACTTCACCTTTTGTTTCTCAACCTGTCCCATTACCATCTCGTCTTGCCTTGAGCATCTCTCAATGTCTCTACTCACTAAAGACCATCCCTTTTGTTCTTTTATTCCTCCCCCCAGCCTCCCCCTTGCATTTTTATCTGTTTAATTTCCTGCTCTCTCAGTTCCAACGAAGGGTTTCGACCTGAAACGTTAACTCTCTTTCTCTCTCCACGGATGTTGCCTGGCCTGCTGAGTTTTTCCAGCGTTTTCTGTTGTTATTTATGAGATAAATTACTTTTTTTTTAGTGATGTTGGTTGATAAATATTTGCCACGACACTGGGGATAATTCCCCTGCTTCTTTGAAATAGTGGCTGTGGGATCTTTTGCATCCGCCTGAGAGGGGCAGTTGGCCCCTCGGTTTAACGTCTTATCCGAAAGACGGCACTTCTGACAGTGCAGCACTCCCTCAGTATTAGAGGATTGGCTAACTAACAGAAAACAGAGAGTCGGGATAAATGGGTCATTTTCAGGATGGCAATCTGTAACTAGTGGGGTGCCACAGGGATCAGTGCTGGGGCCTCAACTATTTACAATCTATATTAATGACTTGGATGAAGGAAGCGAGTGTATTGTAGCCAAATTTGCGGACGATGCAAAGATAGGTGGGAAAGCAAGTTGTGAGGAGGACATAGAGTCTGCAAAGGGATATAGACAGGTTAGGTGAGTGGGCAAGAATTTGTCAGATGGAGTATAATGTGGGAAAATGTGAAGTTATCCACTTTGGTAGGAAGAATAGAAAAGAAAAATATTTAAATGGAGAGAGACTACAGAATGCGGCGTAGAGAGATTTGGGGGCCCTCGTACATCAA
Source organism: Squalus acanthias (assembly GCA_030390025.1). Classification (NCBI taxonomy): domain Eukaryota; kingdom Metazoa; phylum Chordata; class Chondrichthyes; order Squaliformes; family Squalidae; genus Squalus; species Squalus acanthias. Next base: position 202,642,822 of record CM059427.1, on the reverse strand, counting down.
ACACAACAAGTTAACATGCAGGTGCATCAAGTAATTAGGAAGGCAAATGGAATGTTGGCCTTTATCCCCCTTGAAATAGAGTATAAAAATAGGGAAGTCTTGATACAACTGTATAGGGCGCTGGTTAGACCACACCTGGAGTACGGAGTACAGTTTTGGTCCCCTTATTTAAGGAGGGATATAGTTGCATTGGAGGCAGTTCAGAGAAGGTTCACTAGGTTGATTCCGAAGATGAAGGGGTTGTCTTATGAGGAAAGGTTTTAGGACTTTTAGGACTGAGATGAGGAGGAATTTCTTCACTCGGAGGGTGCTGAATCTTTGGAATTCTCTACCCCAGAGGGCTGTGGATGCTCAGTCGTTGTGTATATTCAAGGCTGAGATCGATAGATCTTTGGATATTAAGGGAATCAAGGGATATGGAGATAGGGCGGGGAAGTGGAGTTGCGATAGAAGTTCAGCCATGACCTTATTGAAGGGCCAAATGACCGACCCCTGCTCCAGTTTCTTATGTTCATTGTCAGAGGTGCTGCTCATCAGATAATACATTAAACCCAGGCCTTTTTCTGATGGCTGTTGAAAATCCCTTGACACTGTTGCCAAAAAAGAGCAGAGTGTTTTCCTGGTGCCACAGGAAGAGGAGGGGGCCATTCCGCCCCTCGAGCCTGTTCCGCCATTCGATTAGATCATGGCTGATCGGCACCTCAACTCCATTTACCCGGCTTTGCTACATATTCCTTGATGCCCTTACCCAACGAAAATAAGGGTGACCTGACTGACACCACCAAAAACCCATTAACCAGTCACCCATCCCATTGCTGTTGATTCAGAACGGCAGCCCCTGTTTGTCTACATAAAGGTCATTGCACTTCCAAGTACTTTGTGTGTTGCTGTGTATATATAGAGAGAGAGGAAAGAACTTGGATTGATATAGCATCTTCCCAAATCCTTAGGATGTCTCCAAAGTATTTTACAACCAATAAATTAATTGGAATGTGCTGTCGCTGTTCTGTGGGCATACGTGGAGACCAATTCGTACAGAGCAAGATCCCAGAAGCAGCCAATTAATTAATGCCCAGATGATGTGTTTTCGTGGTATCGGTTGAGGGAGGAATGTTGACTGGGATGCCAGGAAAGCTCCCGGTGCTTTTGGAACCCCACTACCTATGACTCAAAGGCCATAGTGCTACCAGCTGAGTCAATGCAAGGGCAGTGGAAGCAGATTCAATAGTAACTTTCAACAGTGGCTATATACTTAAAGGAAAAACAATTGCAGGGCTGTGAGGAAAGAGTAAGGGAGTGGGATTAATTAGATAGCTCTTTCAAAGATCATTCTGTGTAATTCTATGTTGACAGTATAAATGGAAGTATTGTATTTTATAATCTTGGCTGTGGCTGTGGGGGTGGGGTGGGTGGGTGGGCGGTGGTGGGACAAGGGTAGAGAAGAATCTGTCTGGGTTATTTTCTTTTTCTTTTGGCACCTGACTTCAGAACAGCAATTTTCTGTTGTTGGCCCTCCTGGGCGCTTGTAGCCTATGGGATAGGAAGACCAGGATGTGTCCAGGACCCGGAAGAATTGTACTTTCAAATCGAGGAATCTTTCCCTCAACAAAATAGATTGAATGACCTTCTAATCCTGTTTAACTTTCTCTATTGTCACAAAGAAAGAACTTGCATTTCTAGAGCGCCTTTCAGGGCGTCCCAAAGCACTTCGCAGCCAATGAAGTACTTTTTGAAGTGTCATCTCTGTTGTAATGTAGGAAACGCAGCAGCCGATTTGCGCACAGCAAGCTCCCACAAACAGCAATGAGATAATAACCAGATAATCTGTTTTAGTGACGTTGGTCGAGGTCTGTATTTGGTTGATTCCCGTCTCTCCTTCCTTGGTCTTCAGCCAATATCACTCCACTTGTCACTGAATCAGAAAATTAGCTCCCCTTGGGAGAGCTTTGGCGGAGTTTGCAGTTACCAGGCTAGACAGAAGCTAGTTCTGTTGAGAATTGATTGCTAATTGACAAAGTACAAATGTCTGTCATTTCCTGAGCAATACGTACTGTTGCAAAAGGAGCCACAGAACCATGAGTCACAATCTTCCTATCAGGAGGGTCGGGAACCAGAGGACATGAGATTTAAGATAATCGGGCAAAAGAACCAGAGGGGCAACTAAGAATTTTCTTCGCGCAGCGAGTTGTTGTGATCTGGAATGCGCTGCCTGAAAGGGCGGTGGAAGCAGGTTCAATAGTAACTTTCAAAAGGGAATTGGACTTAAAAAAACAAAGCTAGTATCAGTCATGGTGACCATGAAACTACCGGATTGCCGCAAAAACCCATCTGGTTCACTAATGTCCTTTAGGGAAGGAAATCTGCCGTCCTTACCTGGTCTGGCCTATATGTGACTCCAGACCCACAGCCATGTGGTTGACTCTTAACTGCCCTCTGAAATGGCCGAGCAAGTCACTCAGTTGTACTAAACCGCTACAAAAAAAAAGCTTGTACTTCTTGCAATTTAGTATATTGTATTCGCTGCTCATGATGTGGTCTCCTCTACATTGGGGAGACCAAACGCAGATTGGGTGACCGCTTTGCGGAACACCTCCGTTCAGTCCGGAAGGGGGACCCCGAGCTTCCGGTCGCCTGTCACTTTAATTCTCCGCTCCACTCCCACTCCGACCTCACCGTCCTCGGCCTCTTGCATTGTTCCACGGAAGCTCAGCATAAGCTCGAGGAACAGCACATCTTTCGATTAGGCACTTTACAGCCTCTGGACTCAACATAGAGTTCAACAATTTCAGATCATAACCTCGGCCCCTATCACATATATCCACACTTTTGGTTTGTGCCTTTTCCGCTTTTTTTTTTCTCTTTTTCCCCCCCCACAGCAGCTGTCTTTCATTCTGCCAGCATTTCACACTTCACACTTGTTTCTTAACCTGTCATATTACCATCTCGTCTCGCCTTGAGCATCTCTTAATGTCTCTACTTATCACAGACCTTCCCTTTTGTTCTTTTATTCCTTCCCCCAGACTCCCACTTGCTTTTTTATCTGTTTCATTTCCTGCTTTTTCCCAGTTCTGACGAAAGGTCTTCGACCTGAAACGTTAACTCTGTTTCTCTCTCCACGGATGCTGCCTGGCCTGCTGAGTTTTTCCAGCATTTTCTGTTATTTCAAAAAAAAAGCGGTTCTTCTAAAGGGCGATTAGGGATGGGCAATAAATGCCTTGCCAGCGACACCCACATCCCATGAATGAATAAATAAAAAAAAAAAATACTTGAAAAGGAAAAAAATTTGCAGGGTTATGGGGAAAGAGCAGGGGATTGGGACTAACTAATTGGAGATCTCGTTCAAAGAGCCGGCACGATGGGCTGAATGGCCTTCTGTGCTGTATCATTCTTTTCTCTTGTCCGTTTAACTGACCTCGCAGGGTGCTCTGAGCTAGCAGATAGGAAATATGGTCGAGACTCTTGTCCCATTGTCTCCCTGCTCTGAGGTGGGGAATGGGGTTGTTTAACTTCCCCTAGGAGCATGGTTGAGTTTTGCAACTTTTTGAGTTGGAAGGCCAAACATTCCCTCAAAGTCCACTTGGCTCAGTTGGTAACGACTCTGGCCCATGAGCCCAGGGAGCTGTGTGTTCAATCTCCACTCCAGAACATGAGCATCTAATCTAGGGTGCTGCTTCAATGTCGTACTGAGGGAGTGCTGCACTGTCTGAGATGACCGGTGATCGGGGTCCTGGCTGACTACTGGGGTGTATACTAAAGATCCACAGGGTTATTCAAAGAGCAGGGCAATAATCTGCTGCCCCCTCTCAAACAACATGTCAACAATCGATTAACTGGCCAATCATCTCACTGCAGTTTTTATTTTCGCAGAATTTACCTTGTTCTAAGTTTGCAAAAAAATGTTTTACAACAAATTTGCTTTACAAATTGCGAGTCCAAAATTAAGGGCCATAAATATGAGAGTCAAAAACAAATCCGAAAGGGAATTCAGGAGAAACTTCTTTACCCAGAGAGTGGTGAGAATGTGGAACTCGCTGCCACAGGGAGTGGTTGAGGCGAATAGTATAGATGCAGTTAAGGGGAAGCTGGATAAGTACATGAGGGAGAAAGGAATAGAAGGATATGTTGATTTGGGGGGGGAGGAGCCTTGTGTGGAGCATAAACACCGGCATGGACCTGTTGGTTAAGCAGCGCCTCGATTTAAAATTCTCATCCTTGTTTTCAAATCCCTCCATGGCCTTGCCCCCTCCCTATCTCTTTAATCTCCTTCAGCCCCACAACCCCCGAAGATATCCTCTCTCCTCCAATTCGGCCCTCTTGAGCATTCCTGATTATAATCTCTCAACCATTGGCGGCCGTGCCTTCTGTTGCCTGGGCCCTAAGCTCTGGAATTCCCTCCCTAAACCTCTCCGCCTCTCTCTCCTCCTTTAAGACGCTCCTTAAAACCTACCTCTTTGACCAAGCTTTTGGTCACCTGCCCTAATTTCTCCTTATGTGGCTCAGTGTCAAATTTTTTGTCTTATAATACTCCTGTGAAGCGCCTTGGGACTTAAAGGCGCTATATAAATACAAGTTGTTGTTGTTGGGCCGAATGGCCTCTTTCTGTGCTGTAACATTCTATGTAGAACAAAGTGATTTCAGTAAATACGAACAGCCAATGGAAAAAACTGGATAGAACTAAGGAACAGCAAAGGATTCCAGACTCTGGGGGGGGAGGGGATTGCCTGCAGACCCCCTGAAAGTAGTGATGGGGGAGGGGGAAATGTATAAATATTGATCAGAATAGCATGTAGCGGAAACAATGTAGTTGCAATGGAAGATTTTAATTTTCACATAGACTGGGAGAAGCAGAATAGCTCAAAAGTAGTGGAGGCAACAAATCCCTAGAACGTTTTCGGCACAATATGTTTCTAAACTGACAAGGGAACAAACAGACCACGCTGGATTTAATGATGAGTAATGAACCAGAAATAGCCAACAATCTGATGGCAAGGGAGCGTCTTGCGAACAGTGACCACAGTGATTGAATTCGATAACGGGTTTGAGGGGGGAAACAAACGCGAGAGTCACAAACTAAGCTCTTGAATTTAAGTAAGGGCAACTTCGAGTGGATGAGAAATTCATTGACCCCAGTAAGCGGGGCTGAATTAATGTGTAAACCCACAGACATGGTGTGAAGAATTAACAGAAATATTTGATACAATACAAAACTAGTATGTATCCACTTGTGCAGTTAAGCAGCCACGGCCAACAAATGATGAGACAGTATCAAGTGTTTTTTTTTTAAAAAAAGGCTTGCACATGCAAGGAAAGGTGGAAATCAACGGACTGGAAGAGTTATAAAAAGCAACAATGGGATACAAAGAAAGTGAGAGGTGCAAAAAAGATATATGAAGAAAAGTGAGTGTTTTCAAAGTAAAAGTTTTTATCAACATATTGAAGAGCGAGAGAGTTGTAAAGGAGGAATGTGGACCCCATTTAGGTGAGACTATAATGGGCAATAAGGAAATGGCAGACTTATTAAATGAGTACCTTTTGTATCATTTTCAGAGTGCAGGAAGAGGACAAAATAGCAGTGGTACAAGTTAGCCTAAAAATAAGTCAAGGTGGGGGAACTTGGTGGATTTAATGCAAGTTAAAGAAAAATGGCAATGGAGAAAATAATGTGACTTAAGGTAGACAAATCTCCAGGACCTGATGGTTTCCACCCCAGGATATTAATATGAAACCGGTGAGAAATTTACATCTGCAATAATCTTAAATCTTCAAAAGTGCTCTAGATTCAGGATTGTGCCTTTAGTCACTCCATTATTAAGACAGGAGGAAGGGAGAAACGAGGGCACTACAGACCTGTCGGTTGAACATCAGTTGTGGAAAAGTTATTGGAATCTCAGGGACAGAATGACTGACTGAGCACTGAGACAAGTATAAGCTGATCAGACAGTCAGCACAGATTTGTGCAGGGTGGGTCATATCTGACTAATGTAGCTGCATTTTTTGAGGCGTTCACTAACACGGTGGATAGGGGAGTGTCTATGAATGTTGTTTGTATGGACTTCCAGAAGGTCTTTCATAAGATTCTGCACAAGAGGTATTAACAAAAAGAAAAATGTATAGAATTGGAGACGTAGGGCTGGATTTTACCAGCCCCGACGAGGCAAACCCACCCCCAACCCGCCTCCGTGCCCTCTTGCCAGGAGCCGGGAAGCCGTCCTGTCTCCTTGGAGACGGGAAGGGATTAAAGCCTATTAACTGCCTGTTAACAGGTAGTTAACAGGCAGAAAATGGGATTATCCCCATTTTTCGTCCTGAAGTGCGGGCTTCCCGACCTGGGGGAACCCTGCCGGGGTGTAGGAGGTCTGCGAGGGTCGGGGGGGTCTGAAAGTGCGATGTAGAGGTGAGTGATGGGTGCAAGTGTGGAGTGGTGAGTGTAAAGTGTTAGAAAATGTTAACTTACCTTTGTTTCTATCTACAGCCTTCAGCTTCTGTGGAGCCGGAGTCCCCGACATCTCCATTGTAGAGATCACAGACTGGCTGTTGAATCCTTCGATACAGCAGCCAGCTGATTTCTGCAAAGTAGAAAGGTTTGATGAGTCCTGAACACAAGGGCTCATCAAACTACACAGAACATTAGTGTTTGACAGCTTCACAGAGCTGTCAAACGATTACATTTCTTCTTAAAAAATTCTTGACAGATGACACGTCATACGTTGACGTGCTCTGTCACTGACTTCCCCCCAATTGGCCTGCTGAGCCCGCCGGGCGGGCTTAACAAGGTCAATCGGGGGAAAATCCCGCTGGTTGGCCAGAAGCTGATGGAGGTGGGACTGAAATCTGGCAAGCAGCAGTCCTGCCTCCAACACGTCTCCATTCATAAAATCCAGTCCGTAGGTTGGTAATTGGGTGGGAGGGCGGAGATATAGAGAGTAGGGATAAAGGGAACATTCTCTGATTGATGGGATGTGACAAAGTGGTGTTCCTCAAGGATCTGTGTTGGGGCCTCAGATTTTCATCGTGTAAATGATGAGTTGGATGTAGGAATGGAGTTGTATATCCAAGTTTGCAGATGTGACCAAGTTAGGGGAGACAGTAAATTGTGTAGATGGGAAGAGGAAGTTGCAAAGGGACATTGATGGATTAAGTGAATGGACATAACTGTGACAGATGGATTTCAATGCACGCAAGTGTGAGCTCATCCCTTTTGGACCAAAAAAAGGAGAGATCTGAGTATTATTTAAATGGTGAAAAACTAGGAACAATGGCAGTCCAAAGAGATTTAGAGGTCCATATACACAAACCACTAAAATGTAGTGGTCCGGTACAAACAATAATCAAAAAGGCTAATGAAATGTTAGCCGTTATAACTAGAGGGCTAGAATATAAAGGGGAGGAAGTTTTGCTACAGCTGCACAAAGCCCTGGGTAGACCACATCTGGATACTGTGTAGTGTTCTGGGCACCGCACCTTAGAAAGCATATATTAACATAGAAGATAGGCGCAGGAGTAGGCCATTCGGCCCCTCGAGCCTGCACCGCCATTTAATGATATCATGGCTAATCATCCAAACTCAGTACCCTGTCCCTGCTTTCTCCCCATATCCCTTGATCCCTTTAGCCTTAAGAAATATATCTAACTCCTTCTTGAATATATTTAATGAATTGGCCTCAACTGCCTTCTGTGGCAGAGAATTCCACAGGTTCACCACTCTCTGGGTGAAGAAATTCCTCATCTCAGTCCTAAATGGCTTACCCCTTATCCTTAGACTGTGACCCCTGGTTCTGGACTCCCCGCCATCGGGAACATCCTTCCTGCATCTAGTCTGTCTAGACCTGTTAGAATTTTATAAGTTTCAATGAGATCCCCTCTCATTCTTCTAAACTCTAGTGAATATAAGCCTAATCGACCCAATCTCTCCTCATACGTCATTCCTTCCATCCCAGGTATCAGTCTGGTGAATCTTCGCTGCACTCCCTCCATGGCAAGAACATCCTTCCTCAGATAAGGCGACCATTGCTGTGGAAGGAGTGCAGCGCTACCAGGGCTCCAAGGATCTTTTTATGAGAGATTACATAAACTAGGCTTGTATTCCCTGGAATATAGAAGGTTAAGGGGTGATTTGATTGAGGTTTTTAGGATTTTGAAAGGAATTGATAGGGAAGTTAGAGAGAAACTATTTCCGCTGGTCGGGGAAGTCTAGGACAAGGGGACATAACCTTAAAATCAGAGCCGGCCATTCAGGAGAGAACAGCAAATTGCATTTATGTAGCACCTTTAACGTAGTAAAATGTCTCAAGGCGCTTCACAGGAGCGTTATCAAACAAAAATTGACACCGAGCCACATGAGTTAGTGGGACAGGTGACCCAACAGCTTGGTCAGAGGTAGGTTTTAAGGAGCGTCTTAAAGGAGGATAGTGAGGTGGAGAGGTTTAGGGCGGGAATTCCAGACCGTGGGGCCGAGGCAGCTGAAGGCACGGCCGCCAATGGTGGAGCGATTAAAATTGGGGATGCGCAAGAGGCCAGAATTGGAGGAGTGCAGAGATCTGAGGATTGTGGGGCTGGAGGAGGTTAGAGATATGGAGGGATTTGAGAACAAGGATGAGAATTTTAAAATCGAGGCGTTGCTTAACCTAATCGGGAGCCAATGTAGGTCAGTGAGCACAAGGGCGATGGGTGAAGGGGACAGTGTAAGTTTGGATGCGGGCAGCAGATTTTTGGATGACCTTATGTTTATGGAAGGTGGAAGATGTGAGGCCGGCCAGGAGAGCGTTGGAATAGTCAAGTCTAGAGGTAATAAAAGCATGGATGAGGGTTTCAGCAGCGGATGAGCTGAGGCAGGGTGGTGTTGTGGAAATGGGCGGTCTTGGCGATGGCGCGGATATGTGGTCGGAAGCTCATCTCGGGGAAACACTTCACGCAAAGGGGTGGTAGAAGTGTGGAACTCTCTCCCACAAAGATGTTAGCTACTTTTAAACCTGAGATCGATAGATTTTTGCTAGCCAGGGATATGGAGCCAAGGCGGGTGGATGGAGTTAGAATACAGATCTTATTGAATGGTGGAAGGGGCTTGAGGGGTTGAATACCTACTTATGTTCCTAAGCTCTGGAATTCTCTCCCTAATCCTCTCCACCTCCCTCCACATCCTTAAAATCCACCTTTTTGACCAAGCCTTTAGTTGTCCCACCTAATATCTCCTATTGTTTGCATTCGGTTCTCGTCTGATTTAAGGTTCTGTGAAATGCCTTGGGTCATCTTTCTACATTAAAGGTGCTACATCATTGCCAGTTGTTAACATTTCATCGATTTTTTTTCTTTTTCTTTTTCTGTCACTTGTTGGATTCTCACGGAACGTTAGGTTTTCCAAAATAACCCAACATTATGCAAGATGGAGACCCAGGCATGCCTCTTCCTTCTGGTATATTTCTTCTCTTCTTCTTGGCCCTCCCCGCAATGTTGGGCACCTCCGATCTCGGGTAGGGAACTGAGCAGCACAGGATTTGAGCCTGAATCTGTCCCAAGGCAGTTGAGTGCTCGTATCCAGTGCGCCATTGAGGAAGAATGTTGCAACAGATTACTTCCTTTCCTGTTTAAGTGATTATTGGCACTGCAGCTTTTGAGTGCTACAGGTAATGTAGGAAATGGAAGGGCCCATTGCTTAGATTCCCTGATGGGTGACTGAGAGCTGTTCTAATTGATGTGTGGCCAGGTTTACAATCCAGATTCTTGCATTCGTGCAACAGTTCATCGCAAGATAGTTCATTGAGAAATTCTTTGCTCCATTTCATCCCCTCCATCCTGAATACGAACCCTACTATCTCCCCGTTAAGGCATTAACTGTGGAGGCTTGGCTCAACATCTGCTACTGTGGCATCTCTCGGTACTGCACTGGGGTGTCAGCCTAGATTAGGAATATAGGAACAGGAGGAGGCCATTCAGCCGCTCGAGCCTGTTCCACTGTTCAATCAGATTATGGCTGATCTGTATCTTAACTCCATCTACCCGCCCTGGTTCCGTAACCCTTAATACCCTTACCCAACAAAAATCTATCAATCTCAGTTTTGAAATTTTCAGTTGACCCCCAACCTCAACAGCTTTTTGGGGGAGAGAGTTCCAGATTTCCACCACCCTTTGTGTGAAGAAGTGCTTCCTGACATCACCCCTGAATGGCCTGGCTCTAATTTTAAGCTAGATTTCCTAGAATACAACAGTGACTTCACTTCATTGTACTTCATTGGCTGTAAAGGCCTTTGGGACGGTCCTGAGGTTGTGATATAGAAATGCAAGCCATCGTTTTTTTCCCTTTTTTTTAAGGTTATGTTCCCTTGTTCTGGACTCTTCTACACCTTCTTTCTCCCCCACCCCCTCCACAACCAGAGGAAATAGTTTCTCTCTCCTTTAATCATCTTAAACACCTCAATTAAATCACCCCTTAATATTCTAAACTCGAGGGAATACAAGCCGTCTATGCAACCTGTCTTGTAATTTAATCCTTTTAGCCCCGGTATCATTCTGGTGAATCTGCGCTGCTCCCCCTCCAAGGCCAGTATATCCTTCCTGAGGTGCAGGGCCCAGAATTCAGTGCAGTTACTCCAGATGGGGTCTGTCCAAGGCTCTGCACAGCTGTAGCACAACTTCCTCCCCTTTGTATTCCAGACCCCGAGATAAAGGCCAACATTCCATTAGCCTTTTTAATTATTTTTTTGTACCTGTCCACTAACTTTCAGTGATTTCTGTACTTGGACCCCTGAATCTCTCTGCTCCTTCACAGTTCCGAGCTTCTCTCCAATTTGAGAATTCTCTGATCGATCTTTCTCGGATCCAGAGTGGATGACCTCACACTTCCCCACATTGAATTACATCTGCCACAGTTTTGCCCACTCACTGAATCTCTCGATGTCCCTTTGCAGCTTTCTGCTCCCGTCTACACTATTTACTGTGCCTCTTAACATAGTGTCGTCAGAAAACTTGGATATATGGCTCTCTTTTGCCTAGGCCCTAAACTCTGGAATTCCCTCCCTAAACCTCTCCGCCTCTCCCCTCCTTTGAGATGCTCCTTAAAACCTACCTCTTTGACCAAGCCTTTGGTCACCTGCCCTAATTTCTCCTTATGTGGCTTGGTGTCAATTTTTTGTCTTATAATATGCCTTTGAAGCGCCTTGGGACGTTTTACGTTAAAGGTGCTATATAAATACAAGTTTTTTAAAATTACAGTACAGTATCTCAGTACAGATCTCTAGGGGACACCGCTAGTCACGTCCTGCCAATTTGAGTACATGCCCATTATCCCTACTCTCTGTCTCCTACCTCATAACCAATTCCCTATCCAAGCCAATAGGTTGCCTCTAATTCCATGCGCTCTCCTTTTTGTTAACAGTCTCTTATGTGGAACTTTGTCGAATGCCTTCTGGAAATTGATATAAATAACATCCACAGACATTCCATTATCTGCCACGTCAGCTACCTCCTCAAAAAATTCAACTCGGTTCACTAGTCATGACTTACCCATGCTGACCTGTTCATGTTTGTTCAAATGCTCAGTCACTCTGCCCCAAATAATAGACATGCGTTCGATTAATAGGCCTGTAATTTCCTAGTTTATCACTCTTGTCCTTCTTAAATAGTGGAGTGACATTGGCTCGTGTGTTTAAGCAACTAGACTGGGACTGGAACCTATAACTATTTCACTGAGGGGTGGGGAGGAGAGGCAGGGGTTTATTTTTTTTTTAAAAAAAGCACCTTTGTGCAAAAGTTATTTGGGTTGTAGAAGATGCAATGATGTCATTCTTTGCTCATTCACCAGTGTACCTTGGGAGTTTCGAATGGAGCCCCATTGTGCCTGTTAACGCACAGAAATTCTTGGGTGTTTGACGGCAACATTCTCTAAATTTCTTATTTTAACCTAAAAAAAGAGAACTTGGCGTTGGCAACAAATGGAAGAGTTTTTAATGTTGCGTTTACCTTTATTCTCAGAACATGGGGATCAAGCTGTGGTTGGTGTTAGTGCTGCTCTTTGGTGTTGCTGTGGTCCGTGCTGAAGATGAAGATGACGACGATGGCGATATTGTTGAAGATGAAGATGACGAAAGCCCAATAGAAAGTGAGACCGAACCAAGCTCTCCGCCATCTCCTAAGGTGAGGCCCAGTCGAGGATCGACCACTGCCCTTTAGAATAAACACGGAATTCCTGTACGTTTCCTCGGTCTCTCTGCCTGATTGGTGTTGACTCGTGTTGGGGGATCAGCTCCCTACGTGTCCGGTCTTCATCTGTGAGCCCAGATAATCATAGACTCATGCAGCACTCAAGGAGGCCATTCGGCCCATCGTGCCTGTGCCGGCTCTTTGAACGAGCTCTCCAATTAGTCCCACTCGCTTGCTCTTTACCCATAGCCCTTCAAATTTTTCCTTTTCAAGTATTTACCCAATTCCCTTTTGAAAGATTGAATCTGCTTCCACCGCCCTTTCAGGCAGCACGTTCCAGATCATCATAACTCTTTTATTAAATCTCCTTGTCTTTCCTTGATTCTTCTGCCAATTACTTTAATGTGTCCTCTGGTTAACGACCCTTCTGCCACTGGGGGAAAAAAATTCTCCCTATCTACTCTGTCAAAACCCATCATGATTCTGAACACCTCTATCAAATCTCCCCTTAACCTTCTCTGCTCTAAGGAGAACAATCCCAGCTTCTCCACATAACTGAAGTTCCTCATCCCTGGTACCGTTCTAGTAAATCTCCTCTGCACCCTCTCCAAGGTTGTTGACATCCTTCCTAAAGTGTGGTGCCCAGAATTGGCCACAATATGGGGCCCAATCAGTGATTTATATAAGTTTAGCAAAACTTCTTTGCTTTTGTACTCTATGCCTCTATTAATAAAGCCCAGGATCCCGTATGCTTTTTAAACAGCTTTTTCCACTTGCCCTGCCACCTTCAAAAGATGTGTGTATGTGAACTCCCAGGTTGCTCTGTTCTTGCACCCCTTTAAAAACTGTACCATTTAGTTGAATTTGCTGGCAGTGATTGTCAGCAGGTGATATTGATGGCGGAGAAGGTATCCTGCTCCTGTCCACTTACCATTCCATTGCAGTCCAAGTCACTGGATAGCGATTAGGAACAGAAACTCGGGCTGATACAAAAAAAAATGTTTTTTTTCCCCTTTTCTTCCAAACACCCTAAATGTTCCCAGCATGGACTGGATGGGCTGAATGGCCTGTTTCTGTGCTGTACGTTCTATGTAACATGTCTGGGACCAGGCGGAGAGACTGAAATTGGGAAACACTTCTTCACACAAAGGGTGATAGAAGTGTGAAACACTCTCTCACTAAAAGCAATAGATGCTAGCTCAATTAATTTCATTTCTTGAGATGGATAGATGTTTGCTAGCCCAATGGTATGCAGGGTTACGCAACCAAGGCGGGTAGATGGAGTTCAGATACAGATCAGCCATGATCTCACAAAATGGCGGAACAGGCTCGAGGGGCTGAATGGCCTCCTCCTCTTCCTGTGAAGACTTCCCTGGTCTGTGTGGCTGAATTTTACACTGGGAGAGCATTTGAGCCCTCGGGAGGAGGGGAAATCTTTTCAAAGTTTATACTGGAATTGGTGGGAGAAACAAAAGCAAAATACTGCGGATGGTGGCAACCTGAAATAAAAACAGAAAATGTTGGCAATACTCAGCAGGTCAGGCAGCATCTGTAGAGAGAGAAACAGAGTTAACGTTTCAGGTCGATGACCTTTCATCCGAACTGGAAGAAGTTAGAGATTTAGGGGGAGAAATTCAGTGGGTTAGCGCCCCCTGGGGGCTATAACGGGGCGCTAACGACTTACCGCCCGGGCGTGGCGAGATGAATCACTCCCGCTAACTTGGCTGGGAGGTTTGTGGCGGCGGTAAAACGTTGCGTCACGATCTCCTGCGCCCGGTGGTCATGATGTCATCGCCGTGAACCTTGCCCCGGTTGTGCCCCTGGACCCGAACTTCGGTTCTGCCCCCTGCAGCATCGCCGGGCGAAAACACCGACAGCTGCAGGAGGCGTTGTTCGGGAGGCCGGGGGCGGAAGGGGTGGCTGCCGAGGTAAGCAGCAAAATTTCTGAAATTTTTTTTCCACTTCTCCTGGGCCGTGGTCGATCAGCCTGGCGCTCTGCTGGAGTGCACGGGGCTGATCGGGCCGGATCGCGTTCGCTGTCGGGGATCAGCTGACTGGTCCCAATGCAGAGCCTGCAGCGACGGCCCTTCCCTTTTAAGGGAGGGGAGGAGCCTCGGATCGTGGGGTGCACGGGACATTGTGCATTGCTGCACCACTTTCGCCCCGCCTGCGTCCTTTAGCGCTCCAGGAAGGAAGTGGAACACTAAACCCAATTTCGTGAAAGCTAGGAAATCATTCGCGCCTGGCGCTAAGTTTCCCAGCTTTCAAAAGGTACCACTCCCAAATGGGGGCGATAATGAATTTCTCCCCCTTAATAGTTTATAAGCAAGTGCAGAGGCAGGGAAAGGGGAGCAGTAAAGAACATAGGGGAAGGTTTTATCAAGTCTGCAGCACAGAAACTGGCCATTCTGCCCAACTGGTCCATGCTGGAGTCTCTGCTCCATTTGCACCTCTTCCTCAGCATATCCTTCTAGGGCTGTGATGGGGTGGAGGGCAGGAGTGATTAAAGGGATGATGGTGCGAGGCAAAAGGGACAAGAAAAGAAACAAAAAGATGGGTCTGGTGGAGGTGTAAATGGCCACAGCAGAACCGTTGCCCACACCTGCTGTCTGAGATAAATGTGGTTATGATCTAAAGTTGCTGAACTCCATGTTGAGGCTGGGGGGTAAGCCTGTTCTACTTGTCCCTCTTCAAATGCAGCACTTGTGAGTTTGAGTTGCTTACGAGCAAAAGCTTAGGATTGGAAACTTTGGGACTGAAGATTGTCTCTCTCTCTCTCTCTCTCTCTTTCTCTCAATTGTCAGGGTGTGAAGTGCTCAAATAATTACAGTCCTAGCGAAAGAACTCCCATTTCTACAGCGCTTTTCATGCCCTCAGGACATCCCAAAGCGCTTTACAGCCAATGAAGTACTTTTGTAAGCAGGGAGAGCAGGCTCGAGAGGCCGTATGGCCGACTCCTGCTCCTGTTTCTTATGTTGTGCAATTGGCAGCTTTCTTTTCCTACAGTCGGAACATTGACTACTTTTCAAAAGAACTTCATTGACTGTAAAGCGCTGTGGGGCATCGTGAGAAAGTGAAAGGTGCTCTTTAAATGTAATTTTTTTTTCTGTCTTTCTTGCTTTCTCTCCCTTTTTCTTTTTTTCTGTCTTGTCTTCCCCCGTTCTTTAATGCTATAACTTCTCTTACTACTTCTCCTAAAACGGATAAGAAATGGACTGATTTTATAAAATCACCGACGGCTCCTCCTTGAATCCTTGCAGTGCTGAACTATAATGAGATCTGGCTGTTGCATTGAAGTGGCTGGAGCTTCAAGGGCTGAAAGTCTGGGATTGTGCGCGATACATTTCTCGTTTGTTACTGCAAAGGGATGTGGGATCGAGATGGCATTGGCCTCTGAAACCTGATGTCCTTGTACCAGATACGTCTGAAATATGACTGAAGAACCGAGGTTGAAGATTTTTTTTTAATAAGCACGCCACAATAGCTTTGTTGAGAGTTTAGTTTCCTTTCTTCAACCTCTGCCCCACCCCCCACAGGGACAGTGGGAATTAGAATACAGCTGCTGGGTGGGGCAGGTGGCAGTGTGTTTATAGGCCTGCGGGATTCAGGAGGGAACCCAGAGTGCCCTCTGAACTGGCTTGTGTTTTGATTGGGTTTAGACGCTGCTTAACCCTCGATGTTGAAACTCTGCACTTTTCCAGTTCTGAATGCAGTGCTAATTGTCTAAAAATGAAGCCCTCATTTAATGTGTTTGTTGCTTTGCAGGTCACGTACACAGCCCCTGTTCCAATTGGAGAAGTGAATTTCGCAGAATCGTTCGATACAGGCACTTTGGGAGGGTAAGGACGACATCCTGAGGTTATAACATTGGAGCTGAGGGCTGCACCCTCCAGATATCCATAGTGAGGGAGTCTGAGCAAACTTCGTTGTTCTGGGTAGTCGACTGGTTTGCTGTGCTCTCTGCTCCATTGGAGCTTTCACTGTCTTGTCCCCGCTCTCTCGCCCCCCCCCCAACCACCTCTCCATTCTCCATTCCAAAGCAATCAAGGGATATACATAGATACATAGAAGATAGGAGCAGGAGTAGGCCATCCGGCCCTTCGAGCCTGCTCCGCCATTTAATGAGATCATGGCTGATCCTCCAATTCAGTATCCCGTCCCCGCCTTCTCTCCGTAACCCTTAACCCCTTTTGCCTGTAGAAATATATCTAATTCCCTCTTAAATATATTTAATGAGCTGGCGTACACTGCCCTCTGTGGCAATGAGTTCCACAGGTTCACCACCCTCTGAGTGAAGAAATTCCCCCTCATTTCTGTCCTAAATGGTTTAGCCCTTATCCTTAAATTATGTCCTCTAGTTCTGTTCTCACCCGCCAAGGGAAACATTCCTTCTGCATCTAGTCTGTCTAGACCTGTCAGAATTTTATACACTTCTATGAGGTCCCCTCTCAATCTTCTAAACTCCAGTGTGTACATCCCTAAACTACATAGTCTCTCCTCATAGGTCAATCCCGCCATTCCTGGTATCAGCCTGGTGAATCGCCGCTGCACCCCCTCCATGGCAAGAACATCTTTCCTCAGATGAGGCGACCAAAACTGTACACAGTACTCGAGGTGTGGTCTCACCAGTGCCCTGTACAGCTGCAGCAAGGTATCCCTGTTCCTGTATTCCAACCCTTTTGCTATGAAGGCCAGCATACCGTTTGCCTTCTTGATCGCCTGTTGCACCTGCATGCTCGCCTTCAGTGACTGGTGTACAAGAACACCCAGGTCTCTCTGTACTTCCCCCTCTCCCAATTTATTGCCATTTAAATAATAATTTGCCCTCCCGTTCCTGCACCCAAGGTGGATAACTTCGCACTTGTCCACATTATAGTGCATCTGCCATTTATCCGCCCAATCACCCAGTCTGTCCAAATCGCTCTGGAGCTTCCTGGTCTCCTCCTCTGAGCCCACCCCCCCCCTCCTAGTTTAGTGTCGTCTGCAAATTTGGAAATGCTGCATCCGACTCCCTGATCCAGGTCATTAATGTAAATTGTGAACAGCTGGGGACCCAGGACAGATCCCTGTGGTACCCCACTTGTTACTGCCTGCCATTCAGAAAATGAGCCGTTTATTCCAACTCTCTGTTTTCTATCTGACAGCCAGTTCTCTATCCACGTCAATACTTTCCCCTTTATCCCATGAGCTTCAATTTTCCATGCTAATCTTTTATGTGGGACCTTGTCGAAGGCCTTTTGGAAGTCCAGGTACACCACATCTACTGGCTCTCCCCCATCTATTTTACCAGTTACTCCCTCAAAAAATTCCAATAGATTAGTCAAGCACGATTTACCCTTTGTAAATCCATGTTGACTCTGTCCTATCCTGTCCCCATTTGCTAAGTGCTCTGCTATTTCATCCTTAATGATGGACTCCAGCATTTTGCCCACAACTGATGTAAGGCTTACAGGTCTGTAATTACCTGCTTTTTCCCTACCCCCCTTTTTGAATAGTGGGGTAACGTTAGCTACCCTCCAATCCATGGGCACTGTTCCCGAGTCTAATGAATTCTGAAAAATCATACTTAGTGCATCCGCTATCTCTAGGGCCACCTCCTTCAGCACCCTAGGATGCATGTTATCAGGCCCTGGGGATTTGTCCGCCTTCAATCCCTTTAGCTTCCTTAACACCATATCCTTAGAGATATTGACTTGCGTCAGTTCCTCCTTTGCAAATGTCCCTATTTTTCCCGATATCCCAGGGAGGTTTTTTGTGTCTTCCTTCGTAAAGACTGACCCAAAGTATGCATTTAGTTGGTCTGCCATTTCCTTATTTCCCGTTATATATTCCCCCGTATCTGACTGCAATGGGCCAACTTTGGTTTTCACCAGTCTTTTCCTCTTGATATACTTATAAAAGCTTTTGGAGTTAGTTTTTATATTTTCCGCCAGCTTGCTTTCGTAAGCTATTTTGCCCCTCTTGATTAAGCCCTTTGTCCTCCTTTGCTCTATCTTAAACTGTTCCCAATCTTCCGCTCTGGCGCTTTTTTGGGCTATTTTATACGCCCTATCTTTGGATTTTATGCTGTCTCTAATTTCCCCTGTTATCCACGGTTGAGTCACCTTTTTAGATTTCTTTTTATGCCAGATTGGTATGAACAATTTTTGCAATTTTGTCATTCTATCTTTAAATGCTTGCCATTGTTTATCTACCTCCAGTCCTCCCAGGAACGTTGTCCAATCAGACCTACTCAGCTCCCGTCTAATGGCATCATAATTCCCCTTGTTTAAATTCAGGACCTTAGTATCTGAGTCAATTTCTTCGCTCTCCATTTCGAGTGAGAAATCGATCATGTTATGATCGCTCTGACCCAAGGGTCCCCGTACAACAAGATTACTAATTAGTCCCTTCTCATTGCACAGTACCCAGTCCAATATAGCCTGTTCCCGAGTTGGTTCCTCGACATATTGATCCAGATAACCATCCCTTAAACACTCAAGGAATTCCTCCTCCTCATTATTTTTACTGATTAGGCTATTCCAATCTATATGTAAGTTAAAGTCACCTATGATGACAGCTGTGCTCTTATTGCACGCTTCTCTAATTTCCCTCGTGATGCCCTCCCCAACCTCTATTTTACTATTTGGAGGCCTATATACCACTCCTATTAATGTTTTTCGCCCCTCGCTATTTCTTAGCTCCACCCATATAGATTCTGTATTAACTGAGTTAATATCCTTCCTTTCAATTGCATTTATCCCTTCTTTTACCAGCAATGCTACCCCTCCTCCCTTTCTTTTTTGTCGATCCTTCCTAAATACTGAATACCCCTGTATGTTAAGCTCCCAGCCCTGCTCACCCTGCAACCATGTTTCCGTAATCCCAATTAAATCATAATTATTAACCTCTATTTCCACAGCTAATTCATCTACCTTGTTCCTGATGCTTCTCGCATTAAGGTATAAAACCCTCAGGCTTTTTTTATGCTCACATTTTTTATGAATTAGTTTGGCCCTTTGTTTTTTGTTCCTCACCCTTTTACCATTTATTTCTGTCTGCCTTTCACTTTCCTCTATTTCACTACATAGGTTTCTAGCCCCCTGCCATACTAGTTTAAATACTCCCGAACTGCTTTATCAAAAATTACCCCGAGAACATCAGTTCCATCTTTGCACAGGTGTAGACCGTCCCTTTTGTATAGGTCACACCTACCACAAAACTGGTTCCAATGCCTCAAAAATTTAAAACCCTCCCTCTTACACCACTGCTCAAGCCACGTATTTAGCCTAACTATCCTGTTCTCTGTACTCTTACTAGCACGTGGCACTGGTAGTAATCCAGAGATTACTACCTTCGAGGTCCTACTTTTTAGCTTGGCTCCTAACTCCCTAAATTCTACTTGTAGGACCTCTTCCCTTTTTTTAGCTACGTCGTTGGTACCAACATGTATCACAACAACTGGCTGTTCCCCCTCCCCCTCCAGAATGTTCTGCACCCGCGCCGAGACATCCTTGACCCTTGCACCAGGGAGGCAACATACCATCCTGGAGTCTCGGTCGCGACCACAGAAACCCCTATCTATTCCCCTTACAATCGAATCCCCTATTACTATAGCCCTGCCACTCTTTTTCCCTCCCTTCTTTGCAACAGAGCCAGTCATGGTGCCATGAGCCTGGCTGCTGGTGCCTTCCCCCGATGAGTCATCCCCCCCGACAACAGCACCTAAGGTGGTGAACCTGTTGTAAAGGGAGACAACCCCAGGGGATTTCTGCACTACCTTCCTGCCCTTGCTCTGCCTTTTGGTCACCCATGTACTATCTACGCTGGCCTTAACCTGCGGTGTGACCAACTCACTAAATGTGTTATCCACAACCCTCTCAGAATCGTGGATGCTCCAAAGTGAGTCCATCCGCAGCTCAAGGGCCGTCATGCGGTCCCACATGAGCTGCAGCTGGACACACTTCCCGCACACATGGTTGTCAGGGACACAGGAAGCGTCCCTGATTTCCCACATGTTACAGGAGGAGCATGACACAGGTCCGAGCTCTACTGCCATGACTTAACCCTTATATTACTTTTTAATTTTCTAGTTTTAGTTTATTTATTGACTTTTGTTTTCCCGAAGCTTACTTAGACCAATGTATACTGTACTCCTCTTATTCCTTTTTAAACTAACCAAATCCCACTAGTTTTAGTTTTACTTTCTAGGAAGGTTTGAGGAAAGTACTTACCAGTTAGTCTTACCTCCCTGGTCTTTCGCTGACTTCCCGGTCTTGTGTCCCCTTGGTCCTACGCCGACTTCCCGCTCCTCCCGGTTCCTGCCCTGCTGAAAAGAAACTGAGACCAAAAAATTTGTGACCTCTGTTTTTAGACTGCTAAAAGACTAGTAGGTTAGAGGAGGAGGGCGGGTGGGGGTTCCTACTCTGTAGGAACTCGGGTTTAAGCCACCACCCTCCTTAAATGCTGTTCACCTGGGTGCTTCCCACCTGGTCCGCTTCCGGTCTCGTCTCTCCCGACACTGGCCTCTGCAAAAAAAAAAAGCCCGCGAAAGTGAGTTTAAATACTCACTGTGCTGCTGCTCTCTCCGCTCCCGACACTGGCCTCTGCAAAAAAAGCCCGCGAAAGTGAGTTTAAATACTCACTGTGCTGCTGCTCTCTCCGCTCCCGACACTGGCCTCTGGGGATATGGGGATAGTTCAGGAAAATAGAGATGAAGCAGAAGATCAGCCATGATCTCATTGAATGGCAGAGCAGGCTCGAAGGGCCAAATGGCCGACTCCACTCCTATTTCTTGTGTTCTTCCTAAATGCCTCTACCTTAGTACACCCAAATTCAAAAGCCTCTGTCTGTCCCCTTGACTGCCCTCAACTCGAATAGAGGTCTTATGAAAGGGTTTGGTCGGGAAGGCGTAGAGAAAGATGTTTCCATTTGGGGGGGGCGGGGGGGGAAGTCCAAAACTAGAGATTATAAATATAAGGTAGTCACTCATAAACCCAATAGGGAATTCAGAAGAAACTTCTTTACCCAGAGAGTGGTGAGAAAGTGGAACTCGCTACCACAGGGGAGTGGAGCGAGTAGCATCGATGCATTTAAGGGGAAACTGGAAAAGTAGATGAGAGAGAAAGGAAGAGAGGAACATACTGACAGGATGGGAGGAGGCTCGTGTGGAGCATAAACACCAGCATAGACCAGTTGGGCCAAACGGCTTGTTTCTTACCCTTTGGATGGCATAGTACAGTCCCAAACTCCAGGAAATTGGGATATATGGCTGGTCGATGGCTGAGCATGTCTCGTGATGCATTACGGGTTTATTGCCTGTCCCTAAGATGCAACGGAGTGACTTGCTAGGCCATTTCTGAGGGCAGTTAAGAGTCAACCACATTGCTGTGGGTCTGGAGTCACATGTATGCCGGACCGGGTAAGGACGGCAGATTTCCTTCCCTAAAGGACATTAGTGAACCAGATGGGTTTTTACGACGATCCGGTAGTTTCATGGCTTTTTAATTCCAGATTTATTTCATTAACTGAATTTAGCTGCCGTGGTGGGATTTGAACTCACGTCTCTGGATCACTAGTCCAGTGACATAACCACTATGCTACCGTATCAGTTGGATGCTTTTAAAATTCTTGTTGCCTCAGCAACAAATTGATAAAGTGACTTTAAATGTAAAAATATCCCAAGGCGCTTGACAAACAGACATTTGGAAAATGGATGCCCAGTGGGGATCGGTCAGGTTAGGAGCGATAACCAGAAGCTTAGTTGAAGAGGTGGGTTTTGAAGAGGTTCTTGGGGGGGGGGGGGGGGTTGTTAAGGGTTTAGGGAGGCTCGGAAGCCAGGCTGCTGCCAATGGTGAGGTGAAGGGAGAGGAGGGTACATAAGATGTCAGAGGAAATGAGAGTTCCGGAGACAGACATAGGAGTTAATTGTTAGTCGTGGCACCATCTTAATTGATAGGGTGAGTGTAGATGAGCCTGATGGTCTTGTTTGCCGTGGCTCAGTGGACAGCACACTCGCCTCTGTCAGAAGGTTGTGGGTTCAAGTCCCACTCCAGGGACTCCAGACACATAATCTAGACTAACACTTCCAGTGCAGTACTGAGGGGGCACTACACTGTCGGAGGGGCAGTACCGAGGGAGCGCCGCACTGTCGGAGGGGCAGTACTGAGGGAGCGCTGCACTGTAGGAGGGTCAGTACTGAGGGAGCGCTGCATTGTCGGAGGGTCAGTACCGAGGGAGCGCCGCACTGTCGGTGGGGCAGTACTGAGGGAGCGCCGCACTGTCGGAGGTGCCGTCTTTCAGATGAGACTTTAAACTGCCCCCTCAGGTGGACGTAGAAGATCCCATGGTGCTATTTCAAAGAGGAGCAGGGGAGTTATCTGGTGTCCTGGCCAATATTTATCCCTCAATAGCACCTTGGGGGGGAAAAACAGATTATGTGGTCATTATCACATTGCTGTTTCTGGGATCTTGCTGTGTGACTTACTACACTTTATATTAAAAAAAAAAGTACTTCATTGGCTGTAAAGCACTTTGGGACATCCTGAGTTTGTGAAGAGCGCTATATTGCAAATTGGATCACAAACTTTAATTTGCAGCATTTTCAAAATGAACACAAATGAGAATAATGTCCTCATCCTGTGTTTGGGGAAAAAAATTGTTGGTACACACCCAAGTATTTCACTGACTGATCATGGGCCAGTGCATATCTGCGATGAGTCACAACAGTTCCTTTGGGAGTCCTGTTCATTACCATCAACATATCTCTTTGTTTTGGCTGTGGGCTGATTGAGAGGCAGCGCATTTGCTGAGCTGCTGGCTTGCACCACCTGACCATCTCCACAAATCGCGTAATCCCTTTATTATGGATGATCGCGTACGCATAAAAAAAAAACTCTTATCGAGCTGCTTCACAGAGCACCTGCATTCTTGGCTGCTTCTCTCTCTCTGCAGCTGTGGGTCTGTTTACTGAGCCTGGGATATTAACATAAACTGACTGACCTGATGCACACCCTAAAATGACACATGCAGTGAAGCCCATTTCTCTCCGTGCCTGAGGTTCCCGCACACAACAGCAGCGCATAGGAAATAGGAACGGGAGTAGGCCATACGGCCCCTCGCGCCTGCTCCATCATTGCAAGAGGATTTGAGTACAGGAGCAAGGATGTCTTGCTACAGTTGTACAGGGCCTTGGTGAGACCACACCTGGAGTACTGTGTGCAGTTTTGGTCTCCTTACCCATGAAAGGATATACTTGCCATAGAGGGAGTGCAGCGAAGGTTCAGCAGACTGATTCCTGGGATGGCAGGACTGTCGTATGAGGAGAGATTGGGTCGACTAGGCCTGTATTCACTGGAGTTTAGAAGAATGAGAGGGGATCTCATTGAAACGTATAAAATTCTGACAGGGCTAGACAGACTGAATGCAGGGAGGATGTTTCCCCTGGCTGGGGGTCTAGAACGAGGGGTCACAGTCTCAGAATACAGGGTAGGACATTTAGGACTGAGATGAGGAGAAATTTCTTCACTCAGGGTGGTGAACCTGTGGAATTCTCTACCACAGTAGGCTGTGGAGGCCAAGTCACTGAATATATTTAAGAAGGAGATAGATAGATTTCTAGACACAAAAGGGGTATGGGGGGAGAGCGGGAATATGGTATTGAGATAGAGGATCAGCCATGATCATATTGAATGGCGGAGCAGGCTCGAAGGGCCGAATGGCCTACTCTTGCTCCTATATTTCCATGTTTCTATTCAATAAGGTCATGAATTTCTGCCTCAACTCCACTTTCCCGCCCTATTCCCATAATCTCTTGATTCCCTTAGTGCCCAGAAATCTATCGATCTGAGCATTAGGAGCGCGGCTGATCATAGAATGGTTACAGCACAGAAGGAGGCCACAGTCAGCCTTCACCACCCTTTCAGGCAGTGCATTCCAGATCATAACCACTCGCTGCATAAAAAAAAGTTTTCCTTCATTTTGCCTTTGGTTCTTTTGCCAATGACATTAAATCTGTGTCCTCTGGTTCTCGACCCTTCTGCTAACGGGAACCGTTTCTCTCTATCTACTCTGTCCAGACCCATCATTTTCACCCCTTCCAACCTGATCCAGCCCCCCCCCACATATAGGAATGTAGGAATTGCTAGATGAGGGCAGACCAGGGTCCATCAGGTTCACCTTCTATCATCCTGGGAGTCCCATGATACAACGATAATGGAGTTGTTGACTGATCACGGCGATCAATCTCTAGCAATGAGTCTACAACAGACCCAGACATGAGGCGAGGAAAACCCCCAGTGGGGGAGAGCTTTAGGAAACACAGGTCCAAAGTTACCTGTTCCTCCCGAGCACGCTACACTCCCAAAATGTTATTTTCTGAAAGAAGTTTATCTAATTTGGATTTAGTTAATCAATACTATCTCCTTCCACCGTCTCCCGAGGGAGCCTGTTCCACAGATTGACCACTCGCTCACTGAAATAATGTTTCCGCAGATTAGTTTTGAATTCACCCCCCCCTTCAAGCGCAGCCAGAACTGAACGCGGTTACTCCAGATAGGGTCTGACCAAGGCTCGGTACAGCTAAAGCATCACTTCCAGCCCTCTTGAGATAACATTCCATTAGCCTGTCTGATGACTTTTTGCACCTGTGCTGTCCCAAAGCACTTTGCAAATGGTGAGCATAACCTTTGCTCTTGAAGGATGGTTGGACTTTGAACCAGTTGTGTCAAGGCAGATGACAAAAGCTGTCTTGTGTGACCAAAAAATGCCTTGTGGAGCTTGGAGACTGCCCGGCGTTGTCATTTGATGTATGCGATTAATGTTCTCTTCACATTGTAGCTGGGTCATCTCCAAAGCCAAAAAGGAAGACACCGATGAAGATATTGCAAAATACGACGGTGAGAGAATTTTCTATACATATTTTTAAGCATTTTTGTATGTGCACCACGCCTCAGGCCTTGGAGGGGGAGCAGCGCAGATTCACCAAAATGATACCGGGGCTAAAAGGGTTAAATTATGAGACTAGGTTTGCATAAAACGGCACCTTCAGTAGAGAATGTAGGGCATGGGGAGGAACTTTCCTCACAGAAGGAGTAGGAATTTTATGCTTTCCAAGTGACCAACGAGGATTTGTGATTCAAAATATTTCTTGTACTTAGAGGATATTGGTGTGGGGTGGGAGGTGGGGGGCTACTCGGAGGATATTGGGTGGGGGAGGGTAGGTTACGGGGTATTGGGGGGAGGGGAGGTTACGGGGTGCAGGGGGGGAGGGGAGGTTATGGAGTGTGGGAGGGGAGGGGGTGGGAGGGGAGGGGAGGTTACGGGGTGGGAGGGGAGGGGAGGTTACGGGGTGGGAGGGGAGGGGAGGTTACGGGGTGGGAGGGGAGGGGAGGTTACTGGGGGGGGAGGGGAGGTTACTGGGGTGGAGGGGGAGGGGAGGTTACTGGGGGGAGGGGGGGTGCGGGGGGAGGGGGGGTGCGGGGGGGAGGGTGCGGGGGCGTGGGGGGGAGGGGAGGTTGAGGGAGGGTGGGGGGGAGGTTGAGGGGGGGTGGGGGGGAGGGGAGGTTGAGGGGGGGTGGGGAGGGTGTGGGGGTGAGGGAGGTTGAGGGGGCGTGGGGAGGGTGTGGGGGTGAGGGGAGGTTGAGGGGGCGTGGGGGGAGGGGAGGTTTTGGGAGGGGGGGTGGGGGGAGGGGGGGTGGGGGGAGGGGAGGGTGTGGGGGGGAGGGGAGGGTGTGGGGGGAGGGGAGGGGGAGGGGAGGGTGTGGGGGGGGGGGGAGGGTGTGGGGGGGGGGGGAGGGTGTGGGGGGGGGGGAGGGTGTGGGGTGGGGGGGAGGGGAGGGTGTGGGGGGGAGGGGAGGGTGTGGGGGGGGGAGGGGAGGTTGAGGGGGCGTGGGGGGAGGTTGAGGGGGCGTGGGGGGGAGGTTGAGGGGGGTGGGGGGGAGGGAGGTTGAGGGGGGGTGGGGAGGGTGTGGGGGGGAGGGGAGGTTGAGGGGGCGTGAGGGGAGGTTGAGGGGGCGTGGGGGGAGGGGAGGTTGAGGGGGGGGAGGGGAGGTTGAGGGGGGGGAGGGGAGGTTGAGGGGGCGTGGGGAGGGTGTGGGGGGGAGGGGAGGTTGAGGGGGCGTGGGGAGGGTGTGGGGGGGAGGGGAGGGTGAGGGGGCGTGGGGAGGGTGTGGGGGGGAGGGGAGGTTGAGGGGGCGTGGGGGGAGGGGAGGTTTAGGGTGCGTGGGGGGGAGGGGAGGTTGAGGGGGCGTGGGAGGGGAGGGTGGGGGGGAGGGGAGGTTGAGGGGGCGTGGGGGGGAGGGGAGGTTGAGGGGGAGGGGAGGTTGAGGGTGCGTGGGGGGGAGGGGAGGTTGAGGGAGGGTGGGGGGGAGGGGAGGTTGAGGGGGCGTGGGGGGGGAGGGGAGGTTGAGGGGGAGGGGAGGTTGAGGGGGAGGGGAGGTTGAGGGGGCGTGAGGGGGAGGGGAGGTTGAGGGGGCGTGAGGGGGAGGGGAGGTTGAGGGGGCGTGAGGGGGAGGGGAGGTTGAGGGGGCGTGGGGGAGGGGAGGTTGAGGGGGCGTTGGGGGGAGGGGAGGTTGAGGGGGCGTGGGGGGGAGGGGAGGTTGAGGGGGCGTGGGGGGAGGGGAGGTTGAGGGGGCGTGGGAGGGAGGGGAGGTTGAGGGGGCGTGGGAGGGAGGGGAGGTTGAGGGGGCGTGGGAGGGAGGGGAGGTTGAGGGGGCGTGGGAGGGAGGGGAGGTTAAGGGGGCGTGGAGGGGAGGTTAAGGGGACGTGGAGGGGAGGATAAGGGGGCGTGGAGGGGAGGATAAGGGGGCGTGGAGGGGAGGATAAGGGGGCGTGGTTGGGGGGGAGGGGAGGATAAGGGGGCGTGGGGGGGAGGATGTGGGGGGGAGGGGGGGATAAGGGGGGTGGGGGGGAGGGGGCGATGAGGGGGAGGGGGGATAAGGGGGCGTGGAGGGGAGGATAAGGGGGCGTGGGGGGGAGGGGAGGATATGGGGGGAGGGGAGGATATGGGGGCGTGGGGGGGGAGGGGAGGATAAGGGGGCGTGGGGGGGAAGGGGAGGATAAGGGCGTGGGGGGGAGGGGAGGATAAGGGGGCGTGGGGGGGGAGGGAGGATAAGGGGGCGTGGGGGGGAGGGGAGGAAAAGGGTGTGTCGTGGGGGGGAGGGGAGGATATGGGGGAAGGGTAGGCTACTCGGGGGATATCGGGATGGTTGGGCTGGTCAGTAACCATAATGGCTGATGCATAAAATGAAGACAGGTTCTTGTATTTTCTTTCTTTCTTCAGGCAAGTGGGAGGTGGAAGACATGAAAGACGGCAGACTTCATGGGGACAAGGGACTGGTTCTCAAAACTCGTGCTAAGCATCACGCAATCGCGGCTTTACTGGAGCAACCATTCGTGTTTGACAACAAGCCACTATTTCTCCAGTAAGTGTGGCCTAACTTTGCAACGTGTATGTGACTGGTCAGGTTGTAGACAATGGTTCCTGGGCTGGGCCTTCACTTTGTCCCAGTGGTGGGATTGAAGACTCCAGAATCCTGAGCAGGATGATCCGATCGATGTGTGATGAACAGCGAGGCTTCAGACAAGGTTTCTGTTTGTGTTTATGAATCATTCGTTGAAGGTGGCAGGACTAGTTGAGAAGGCTGTTTTTAAAAAAACATGTGGGATCCTTGGCTTTATTAATAGAGGCATAGAGTACAACAGCAAGGAAGTCATGCTGAGCCTTTATAAAACACTGGTTAGGCCTCGGCTGAAGTATTGTGTCCAATTCTGAGCACCACAATTTAGGAAGGATGTCAAGGCCTTGGGGAGAGGGTGCAGAGGAGATTTACGAGAATGGTACCGGGGATGAGGAACTTCAGTTATCTGGCTAGACTGGAGAAACTGGGAGTGTTCTCCTTGGAGCAGAGAAGGTTAAGGGGAGATTTGACACAGGTGTTCAAAATCATAAAGGTTTTTGATAGTTAATGAGGAGAAACTGTTTCCAGTGGCAGGAGGGTCGGTGACCAGAGGACACAGATTTAAGGTGATTGGCAAAAGAACCAGAGGGGAGATGAGGAAACATTTTTTACGCAGCGAGTTGTTGTGATCTGGAATGCGCTGCCTGAAAGGGCGGTGGAAGCAGATTCAATAGTAACTTTCAAAACGGAATTGGATAAATACTGGAAAAGGAAGAATTTGCAGGGCTATGGGGAGGAGGGGGGGGGAGAGTGGGACTAATTGGAGAGCTCGTTCAAAGAGCCGGCACAGGCATGATGGGCCGAATGGCCTCCTGTGTTGTAAGATTCCATTATTTGTATGCAAATTAAAGTGCTAAAATTGATATTTACTGAGGACTGTGGGGTCACGGTGGGTTCGAATATTTTATTTCATGTCTGCGACTTGAACAGAGAATGGTTGGAAGTTTTGTCTCTAACTGCAGTAGAGATTTTGAGTGAAATAAGTTTGGTATCCTGGTTTAGTTCTGGTGGGGCTACAAGAGGAGACTGACCACAGGTTAGCCAGGAATTGGTAGTCTAACTTGGAGGTCGTAATAGGCCAATGTGTGACGGGGGAACGTTCATGGCCCGGAATTTGCAGTGGGTACCAACTGTGAACGAACGGCGTTTGCTGTTATTACCCCTTTGAAACTGACCGCAACTTAAGGAACTTTATATTAAAAAATTTATATTTTTTTAAGTTGGTTCATCTTTATTTAAGGTTTACCTTTTCCCCATGTGAGAGCCCCAATCTTTGTTTTGCTCCCTAACATTTTTAAAAAGTCCGAATAAAAGCAGCAGCTTCCCTTCCTGGTTCCCGGTCTGTGAGAATTCTGCATTGTGATTGGCTGCTCAGACAGCTTGTTGAGGCCACAGCAGATCGCGCTAGGGATTCCCCACTATATGTCACTGAAATCACTTGAGTGGTGAAAAAGGCAAACTTCTCGCCACAGAGATCGTGAGATCTTCTAAATGGTAGGACACTGAAGTGCAGAAGATCAGAGGGACCTTGGACTGCATGTCCACAGATCCCTGAAGGTAGCAGGTCAGGTAGATAAAGTGGTTAAGAAGGCATACGGGATACTTGCCTTTATTAGCCAAGGCATAGAATATAAGCAGGGAGGTTATGCTTGAACTGCATAAAACACTAGTTAGGCCGCAGCTAGAGTACTGTGTGCAGTTCTGGTCACCACATTACAGGAAGGATATGATTGCACTCGAGAGGGTGCAGAAGAGATTTACAAGGATGTTGACTGGGCTGGGGAATTTTAGCTATGAGGAAAGATTGGATAGGCTGGGGTTGTTTTCTTTGGACAGAGGAGGCTGAGGGGAGACCTAATTGAGGTGTATAAAATTATGAGGGGCCTAGATAAAGTGGATAGAAAGGACTTATTTCCCTTCGCAGAAGGGTCAATAACCAGGGGGGCACAGATTTAAAGTAATTGGTACAAGGATTAGAGGGGATTTGAGGAGAGTTCTTTTCACCCAGAGGGTGGTGGGGGTCTGGAACTCACTGTCTGAAAGGGTGGTAGAGGCAGAAACCCTCATCACATTTAAAAAGTACTTGGATATGCACTTGAAGTGCCGTAACCTACAGGGCTACGGACCAAGAGCTGGAAAGTGGGATTAGGCTGGAGAGCTCTTTGTCGGCCGGCACAGACACAATGGGCCGAATGGCCGCCTTCTGCGCCGTAAATTTCTATGATCTTTGTGGGCAGCTTTCTTCGGGGCCAGCGGTGAGCACTAGCTTCGCCGCTGATTGCAAATTCTGGGCCCTTATTTAACCTTACAAAAAGCTGTGATCCTCTGAGGTTGGGCTTAAGACAGGATGATGGTACATCATGGGGAGTTTCACTCTGCGCTGAGCTGACCTGGGCGTGCTTGGTGCTGGCACTGGCTGTCAATAAAACGGGCAAGTGTTGTGTTCCCAAGTTCATACATTCCTAGCCTTCTACGAGCACCAAATTAATCCCCCCCAAGAAATCTCCTGAGCAATTTTTTTTTTTAAATGACATTGTTTGGTATCTGTGTAAGTGTGATCTAGGGCAGCTGTTGGACTTACAGCTTGTTCACTGTCACGAAGTGCAAATAATTAACGCTTAAAATATTTTAGCTTGAAAATTGATTTTTTTCCCCCCCTAAAATTACCTTTTCAGGTACGAAGTGAATTTTCAGAATGGAATTGAATGTGGTGGCGCATATATTAAGCTACTCTCGCAAACCAAAGACTTAAATCTGGTGAGTGGAATTTTGTTTCACTGCGTGTTTCCTGGGAATCGCTAGTCCTCCTATTTGCATTTATTTGGCGACCACTTGCCGGAATCTCTTTGCAGCTGAGTATCATCTTCGTGTCCTCAATCAAAATTGTGCAGGGCCAACCTTGGTCTAATGTCCTGATCCAAATGGAATGTACTACACTCCCAGTGCAGTACTGAGGGAGCGCCGCACTGTCGGAGGGGCGGTACTGAGGGAGCGCCGCACTGTCGGAGGGGCAGTAATGAGGGAGCGCCGCACTGTCGGAGGGGCAGTACTGAGGGAGCGCCGCACTGTCGGAGGGGCAGTACTGAGGGAGCGCTGCACTGTCGGAGGGGCAGTACTGACGGAGCACTGCACTGTCGGAGGGGCAGTACTGAGGCAGCGCTGTGCAGTCGGAAGGGCAGTAGTGAGGGGAGCACTGCACTGTCGGAGGGGCAGTACTGAGGGAGTACTGTATTGTCAGAGGTGTAGGATGAGACATTAATCCAAGGCCCTATCTGGTGGATGTTAAAAGATCCCATGGCCACTATTTCGAAGAAGAGCAGGGAGTTCTCCCCGGTGTCCTGGCCCAATATCCATCAACCAACATAACTAAGAAAAAAATTATCAGTTTGTGGGAGCTTGCTGTGTGCAAATTGGCTGCCGCATTTCCTACATTACAGCAGTGACAACACTTCAGAAGTGCTTCATTGGTTGTAAAGCGCTTTGCGATGCCTCAAGGTCATGAAAGGCGCTATATAAATGCAAGTTCGTTCTTTTTTGGGTGAACTAGAACAGGAGTGGGTGAAGAAATATTGGAGGTGCAATAGTTTAATAATACTAGAAGTAGTTTAGAGTCGGTGCCTCAATCGTAAGCATATGTATTGTGATTGCGTTTGAAGTTTTGCTGAACTAAGTCTTAGTTGGGATCAAGCCTACGACCTTCCTGGTGTATACATCTTAGTTCCATGTCAAATAGTGTGTTTACCCACTAGTGGGGCATGTGTAACTAAACAGAGCAGTTTCACCTTGCCAATTCTGGCTCAATCAGTAGTTAGGCTCTAGTTATATTAAGCGGTCCAGCATGCAGGAAGCGTATTATCCAATCGTGTCATGGGGACGTATTTAGCAGCAGCCACTCACTGTTTGCCTCTCCATTGCTGTGGCTAGTCTGTTGGGACTTGTGGTCTAACTGTGTTTTGCAGTGGATGAGCGTGTAGCCTAATGCCACAATATGGTTTTGTGTATTCCCCGTCTTTTCCTTTTTTTGTGTCCAGTTTTGGCCACACTCAACTTTTCCTCCCTCTCCTCTCTTCTGCTCCCTCCTTTTTCTGAAGGTGATGAATCTGTTGCTCTTCAATCCCTTCACCTCCTCATTATCTTCCAAGGTTTGTCTCTGGCTGCAGTGGGTTTGGGTCTGTTCACGGATTCTAATTTGGTTGTTTATCTTTCCTTCGTAGGAGAAATTTTACGACAAAACCCCGTACACCATCATGTTTGGCCCAGACAAGTGCGGTGAAGATTACAAACTCCACTTCATCTTCAGACACAGGAACCCCAAAACCGGAGAGTACGAGGAGAAACATGCGAAACGCTCAGAAGTGGACCTCAAAAGCTATTACACAGACAAGAAGACTCACCTCTACTCGCTAGGTATTGCTCAATGGCGGGCCCTGTATATCAGCAGCTCTGTCCACACTACCTGAACTTTGATAGAAAGACTTGCCTTTCACGTCACTTTTGAAATGTGGTCACCACTGTTCCCCCTAATTTTTTGGGGGTACGCGGTCCCTTTAACGGGCTGTGCGGCTCATTCAAAGTTTTGCGCATGCGCAAACTTTCACATTTGAAAAGGGCTGCGCAGGACCGCGGACGGCTGCGCGTCTTAGAGGGAACGTTGGTAGTCACTGTTGTAATGCAGGAAATGCGACAACCAATTTACGCACAGCAAACAGCAATATGATGATAACCAGTTAATCTGTTTCAATAATGTTGGTTGAGGGATAAATATTGGCCCCAGGACACCAGGAAGAACTCCCATGTTCTTCGAAATAGTGCCCGTGGGATCTTTTACATCCAATTGAGAGGGCAGACAGGGCCTCAGTTTAACGGCACCTCAAACAGAGCAGCGCTCCCTCAGTACTGCCCCTCCGACAGTGCAGCGCTCCCTCAGTACTGCCCCTCCGACAGTGCAGCGCTCCCTCAGTACTGCCCCTCCGACAGTGCAGCACTCCCTCAGTACTGCCCCTCCGACAGTGCAGCGCTCCCTCAGTACTGCCCCTCCGACAGTGCAGCGCTCCCTCAGCACTGCCCCTCCGACAGTGCAGCGCTCCCTCAGTACTGCCCCTCCGACAGTGCAGCGCTCCCTCAGTACTGCCCCTCCGACAGTGCAGCACTCCCTCAGTACTGTACTGGAGTGTCAGCATAGATTTTTGTGCTCGAGTCTCTGGAGTGGGACTTGGACCCACAACCTTCTGACTCCGAGGCGAGAGCGCTACCCACTGAGCCACGGCCAACACCTGGGGTATTGCTCTGTGACTCGCTCAACATGAGCTTGCCATGAAGCGAGGAGGTATTTCCCTGGACCCTTGTGTCTCTTGCCTAGAGATCGTGATCTGAAGCCTGTGGAAGGTCTCATTTCCCACAGTGCCAAGTGGCAAGGGTGAGGCTCTATCTATAATGAGGTCGGATAACGCCAAGGCAAAGCACAAGGGCGCCAGGGATGCCACTGAGCTGGGTTGAGTTGTGAAATCTTTTCGATAGTGGAAGTGCAGTGGCGCCCATTTGTTGTCACCTGCCTGCCCAAACAAAGCCCTGGTTAGACCACACCTGGAGTACTGTCTTCAGTTCTAGGCACCACACCTTAGGAAGATATATTGGTCTTGGAGGGAGTGCAGTGTAGATTTTCCACTAACTTGATCGAGTTTTTTGATGAGGTAACAGAGAGGGTTGACGAGGATAATGCGGTTGACGTGGTGTACATGGACTTACAATAGGCGTTTGATAAAGTGCCACATAATAGGCTTGCCAGCAAAGTTGAAGCCCATGGAATAAAAGGGACAGTGGCAGCATGGGTACGAAATTGGCTAAGTGATAGGAAACAGAGAGTAGTGGTGAACAGTTGTTTTTCGGACTGGAGGAAGGTATACAGTGGTGTTCCCCAGGGATCAGTTGTAGGACCACTGCTATTCTTGATATATATTAATGACTTTGACTTAGACGTGGGTGTACAGGGCACAATGTTAAAATTTACAGATGAGACAAAACTTGGAAGTATAGTGAACAGTGAGGAGGATAGGATAGACTTCAAGAAGACATAGACAGGCTGGTGAAATGGGCGGACACGTGGCAGATGAAATTTAACGCAGAAAAGTGCGAAGTGATACATTTTGGTCGTAAGAATGAGGAGAGGCAATATAAACTAACGGGTACAATCCTAAAGTGGGTGCACGAACAGAGAGACCTGGGGGTGTGTATGTGTACAAATCGTTGAGGGTGGCAGAGCAGGTTGCGAAAGCGGTTAAAAAAGCATACAGGATCTTGGGCTTCATAAATAGAGGCATAGAGTACAAAAGCGTGGAAGTTATGATGAACCTTTATAAAACACTGGTTTGGCCATAACTGGAGTATTGTGTCCAATTCTGGGCACCGCACTTTAGGAAGGATGTGAAGGCTTTAGAGAGGGTTCAGAAAAGATTTACAAGAATGGTTCCAGGGATGAGGGACTTCAGTTACGTGGACAGACTGGAGAAGCTGGGGTTGTTCTCCTTAGAGCAGAGAAGGTTGAGAGGAGATTGATAGAGGTGTTCAAAATCATGAGGGGTCCAGACAGAATAGAGGGAAACTGTTCCCATTGGCGGAAGGGTCAAGAACCAGAGGACACAGATTTAAGGTGATTGGCAGAAGAACCAAAGGCGACATGAGGAAAATCTTTTTTACTCAGCGAGTGGTTGGATTTGGAATTCACTGCCTGAAAGGGTGGTGGAGGTAGACTCAATCGTGGATTTTAAAAGGGAATTGGATAAGTACCTGGAGGAAAAAATTTTGCAGGGCTACAGGAGAAGGGTGGGGGAGTGGGACTAGCTGAAGTGCTCTTGTGGAGAGTCGGCACGGGCTCGACGGGCCAAATGGCCTCCTGTGCTGTAACCATTCTATGATTCTAATGATACCTGGACTCCCAAGGGTTAAATTACAAAGAGACATTACACAAACTAGGGTTGTATTCCCTGGAATTTAGACCGTTATGGGGTGATTTGATTGAAGTTTTCAAGATATTAAGTGGAACTGATCGGGTAGATGGAGAGAAACTATTTCCACTGGTTGGGAATCTCGGACTAGGGGACATAGCCTAAAAATTAGAGCCAGGCCTTTCAGGAGTGAAGTTAGAAAGTAGTTCCACACACAAAGGGCAATTGATGCTGGGTCAATTGTAGTTAGGTCACAGATCAGCCATGCTCTCATTGAATGGCGGAACAGGTTCTAGGGGCTAAATGGCTTACTCTTGTTCCTAAGCCCTGATACTTTGCGCACAGCGAGGCTTTGGTTATGCGGCCATGTGCTTGCATTTATAATACTTAAAAAAATAAATCTTTAATGTTACACCGCCTGAAAGGGGGATTATAGAGATCATTTAAAGGTCGTTATAATAAAGACTAGAATTGTAGTGCTTCTCTTTGCAATGTTCTTTCACTTTCCTGACCCAAAACCAAATGGTTCAATGAAAGGATCACTTAATGTTCTGCAATTGACCTATTTGGGGTTTTTGCCCATGTTTGTGTTTTTTGGAACAAGTTCCAGGGATGAGGGACTTTGGTTGCGTGGATAGCCTGGAGAAGCTGGGGTTGTTCTCCTTCGAGCAGCGAAGTCCAAGAGGAGATTTGATAGAGGTGTTTAAAATCAGGAAGGGTTTAGACGAAGGATCGGTAACCAGAGGACACAGATTTAAGGTGATTGGCAAAAGAACCAGAGGCGACCTGTGGGTTTTGGGGCTGGAGGGGCGAGGCCATGGAGGGATTTGAAAACCAGGATGAGAATTTTAAAATTGAGGCATTGTAGTAACTCGGCAATATACATCTGAAACTGTTGGTATGGTGCCAACACTTGTAGCTGAGGCCTGGTTAATCTTTCTTGGGTACGAGTTTTATTTGGCAATAATTGATGACGTTGCTATTTTTGAGTGGATTTTGGGGCACCTAGATTTACAGATGGGGGTTTAAAGCAACAGACTGAAGTTTTTGCCATGGTTTGTCTGGATCCTGTGCAGAGACCTACAATGAAGTGATCGCTGATCTGGGCAAGACTGACTGTTGTTTCTTTGCTAGGATTGGGGAGTTGTAAAGCAGACACCAGACGCATTTAAGCATTTATTAAATTAACTTTATTTTTTATCTTTTCTCCTCTCTCTTTCTCCCTCCTCCGTAGTGCTCAACCCTGACAACTCATTTCAGATCCTGATTGATCAAACTGTTGTCAACAGTGGCAACCTTCTGGAAGACATGACTCCTTCCATTAATCCTGCAAAAGAGATTGAAGATCCAGATGACCAGAAACCAGAAGACTGGGATGAGAGACCAAAAATTTCTGACCCTGATGCATTCAAACCTGAAGACTGGTGAGTAACTTGGTTTGCTACGGGTCGATCGAGGACTTAAGATTGTATTTCCTCCAACTAAATATTGGGAAGACTGAAAACATTGTCTTTGGTCACCGGCACCAACTCTGTTCCCCAGCCAACGACTCCATCCTCTCCCTGGCAACTGTCCGAGGCTGAACCAGACTGTTCGCAACCTTGGTGTCGTATTGGACCCCGAGATGAGCTTCCGACCACACATCCACTCCACCACCAAGACCGCCTACTTCCACCTCTGCAACATCGCCCGTCTCCGCCCCTGCCTCAGCCCATCTGCTGCTGAAACCCTCACTCGTGCCTTTGTTACCTCTCGACTTGATCATTCCAACGCTCTCCTGGCCGGCCTCCCACGTTCTACACATGGTAAACTTGAGCTCATCCAAAACTCTGCTGCCCGTGTCCTAACTCGCAATAAGTCCCGTTCACCCATCACCCCCCTGTGCTCGCTGACCGACATTGGCTCCCGGTCCGGCAATGTCTCGATTTTAAAATTCTCATTCTCCTTTTCAAATCCCTCCATGAGCTCGCCCCTCCCTATCTCTGTAGCCTCCTACAGTACCCTCCCCCCTGAGATCTCTGCGCTCCTGCAATTCTGGCATCTTGCGCATCCCCGATTTCCATCGCTCCACCATTGGCGGCCGTGGGCCAAAGCTCTGAAATTCCCTCCCTAAACCTCTCCGCCTCTCTCTCCTCCTTTAAGACGCTTCTCAAAACCTACCTTTTTTTCACCAAGCTTTTGGTCACCTGTCTTGATAGCACCTTCTGTGGCTCGGTGTAAAATTTTGATTAACACTTTTGTGAAGTGCCTTGGGACATTTTACTACGTTAAAGGTACTATATAAATGCAAGTTGTTTTATTTATATTGAAGCGAAAGAAAGAAAAACTTGCATTCATGACCTTGGGAATATTACCTGGTCATTATCACACTGCTGTTTGTGGGAGCTTGCTGTGAGCGAATTGGCTGCCGCTGTTTCCTACATTACAACAGCGACTACACGTCAAAAATACTTCATTGGCTGTAAAAGCGCTTTGGGATGTTCTGAGGTTGTGAAAGGCGCTGTAGAAATACAAGTCTTTTTACTTGTATCTGATCTAGTCTAGTTTATGTTTGTAACCAAGGTCCGACTCTCCTGCCTTTATTCTAAGGTAATATTTCACCATCTATATTACCTGAACCATTTATCATTTCTATCCTCCCCTTAAGCACCTTCACTCTCGGCTGCAGGGATTGACACTAACTTGCCTCAGAACTCAATCCATGTTACACTTGGAATTGTTCTTGTTGCTCCCTTCTGTGCCCTCCCCATTGCGCCCTCTCCTCATCCCCTTTGTAGACTGGTGCCCAGTTAATGTGTTTCATCGTGTTTCTGTTGGAGTGGAGTTGCAATCTATTGAGACACATTCTTAATTTTGCATAATTTGCCTGTGGTACAATGGATGAACAGATTTTTCAATTTAATTCACTTTTTTTAAAATTTTAATTTGAAAGGCTGTGTTATAATCGTGTGGGCTTGGGCAATGTTTGCAAATGAGCTGAACTGTTGCTTGTGTCGTGTCATCACTTGCACGAAGCACTAGCGTTGAGTGTCCCTCCCAGTTGTCTGAAGAGTTGCTGGGCTGGTATGTTGCACAATAAGTTCTGATGACACCAGAAGTATAAATAGTTTATGCAGCCATCAGAACCCTGATGTAATCACCCAAGTGTTCCAGAGTAAAAGCAGCTCCATTTTGAATTGGCTGTGGTCTGTCACAGCCATTCGGACCATCCTGCCTGTGCCAGCTCTTTGAAAGAACTATTGAGTTAGTCCCTCTGCCCCATAGCCCTGCGAATTTTTCCCTTTCAAGTATTTATCCAATTCCTTTTGAAAGTTACTATTGAATCTGCTTCCACTGTCCTTTCAGGCAGCGCATTCCAGATTATCACAACTTGCGTTTAAAAAAAAAAAAAAAAAAAAAAAAAAATTCTCGTTTCACCCCTGGTTGTTTTGCCAATTATCTTAAACTTTGGATGATTTAATTTTGTATCTTGTTGTATTTCACTGAACACAACAGTTCAGGTGACTGACAGGTAGTACAGTAGAAACTGGTTCTAAATGTGAAATTTGATTTTATAATTTCATGTGTTCAATATGTCAGGGTGGATGTGAAGTGTGTGGTTCATATGGAAAAGGTAATCTGAAATGGGGTAGAATAAAGTTCGTAATGACTACTGCGCTGCATCTCGTCAATTGATAGGATGTCAGCCGTGGCTCAGTGGGTAGCACTCTCTCCTCTTGAGTCAGAAACTCATGGGTTCAAGTCCCACTCCAGAGACCCGAGCACATAATCCAGGCTGACATTTCAGAGCCGTGCTGAGGGAGTGCTGCACTGTCTGCGATGCCATCATTCTGATGAGACGTTAAACCGAGCCCCCTGACTGTCCCCTCGGGTGGACGTAAAAATGCTATGGCACTATTTCGAAGAAGAGCAGGGGAATTCTCCCCGGTGTCCTAGGGCCAATATTTATCCCTCAATCAACATCACTAAAACAGATTATCTGGTCATTATCACATTGCTGTTTGTGGGAGCTTGCTGTGCGTAAATTGGCCACCGCGTTTCCTGCATTCCAACAGTGACTCCACTTCAAGCTGTGGAACTCCTCCCCTCCCTCAGTCTACAGGCTCATTCTACAGGCTTTTAAAACGCATCATCCTCTTCACTTCTCATCTCTCTTTCATAGATATTCTCCCTGATGGTTCTCGAACTTGATATCCTGTAGTGTGGGCATCAACCCATCACCAGGGTTTCTCATGGGGGTGAGGGGGTGACTCACTCCTAGGAGTGGAACATTGGAACAGTGTGACTTCAGCCCAAGTTATTAGTCTTGTTAATGTAACCAGGTAAGGGTGCCATTGGAACCTCATGTCCACTAACGGTTTCTTACCTTCTCCCATTTGCAGGGACGAGGATGCTCTTGCGAAGATTCCTGATGAGCATGCAGCGAAGCCCGAGGGCTGGCTTGATGATGAGCCTGAATACATTCCTGACCCTGATGCAGAAAAGCCAGAAGACTGGTAGGTTCAGCTCTAATTCCAGCTCTCTTCAAATAACCGTGAGCAGTCCGTCCAGACGTAATCATGCGAAAGAAGTCTTTAGTGCTGGTGTGTGAGCGTGCTGGGGGTGGGGGACACGGTGCTGCGTGTGGGGGTGGGGGTGGGGGGGGGGAGCGGTGTACGCCCGTGCCGGGGCGCACTGGTACGCACGTGCTCGGGGGTGGCGTGGTGTACTGGGAGAGTATGTGTGTGTATGGAGGGATTTTTGAGGGCTGGTGGGGGGTGTATTGGGGAGTGTGTGAGATTGCTTATCATGGGGCGGTAATTTGCTCTGCGGCAATATTGATATAACCACTGCACTAAAACTGGCCGACAATGTTTTGGTTGTGAAGATCGGTGAAGTGGTTGCTGGTAACGACGCTCTTCTCGTTGTCTGTGTCTCTAGGGACGAGGAAATGGATGGCGAGTGGGAGGCTCCCCAAGTAGCCAATACCAAGTGTGAAACTGCTCCTGGCTGTGGGCCCTGGAAAGTGCCGATGATTGATAACCCAGATTTCAAGGGGAAATGGAAGGCTCCAATGATCGACAACCCCAACTACCAGGTAATGGCAACAAAGTGGGAAAAGTTCCTTTTGTTGACCACATTAATCGTCCTCCCTCTTGCACTCGGTATAATTTAGGATTCCTTGTCTTTTTATGGTCCAGCTTTGCTTCGAGAACTTCCTTCAGCTCCCGTTGAGTCCAATTTGCATCCCTGAGCCATTTATTCTTTCTTTTACTGAGCTATGAACTTCAGACAAAATGCTGCCTAGTATATTTTTTTTACTGGGGGATTTCCAACAATTGCAGTGAGGGGTGGAAGACTTTGCTCATTCCTTCATAAGAAATAGGAGCAGGAGGAGGCCATTCGGCCCCTCGAGCCTGCTCCGCCATTCAATAAGATCAAGGCTGATTTTCGACCTCAACTCCACTTTCCTGCACTATCCCCATATCTCCTGTTTCCCTTAGAGTCCAAAAATCTACCTATCTCAGCCTTGAATATACTCAACAACTGAGCATCCACAACCCTCTGGGGCAGAGGATTCTAAAGATTCACCACCCTCTGAGTGAAGAAATTTCTCCCCATCTCAGTCCTAAATGGCCGACCCCTTATCCTGAGACTGTGACCTCTAATTCTAGCCAGGGGAAACAGCCTCTCCGCATCTACCCTGTCGAGTCCTTCATCATGATGTTGAGTTGTGAGGCAAATATCCGCTTGGCTCAGTGGGCAGTGCTCTCACTCCAAACCAGAAGGTCGTGGGTACAAGTCCCTCTCCAGAGACTTGAGCACAAAATCTAAGCTGATACTTCGGCACAATACTGAGGGGAGTGCGCTGTTATCAGAGATGACCTTTAGGGTCAGACATTAAACTTGTGCTTGATTGGGTGGATGTAAAAGATCCCATGACCGTATTCAAAGAGGAGGAACAGGAGAGTTTGCCTTGTGTCCTGGGCCAACATTTATTCCTCGCCCAACAGCACCAAAAAACAGATTATTTGGTCATTTGTCTCGTTGGTGGGACCTTGTTGTGCGCAAATTGGCTGCCCCATTTACTGACTTAATGGTGACTACACCTCGAAAGTGGAAAATTCATTGGTCGTGAAGCACTTTGGGACGTCCTAAGCACCTGAAAGGTGCACCAAGTCCCATTCACCCATCACCCCCCTCTTCCCCCCTGTGCTCGCTGACCTACATTGGCTCCTGGTCCACCAAAGCCTCTATTTTTAAATTCTCCTCCTTGTATTCAAATCCCTCACCCCTCCCTATCTCTGCAACCTCTTCCAGCCCATCAACCTTCCGAGATCTCTGCGCTCCTCCAATTCTGGCCTCTTGAACATCCCCAATTTTCATCGCTCCACCATTGGAGGCCGTGCCTTCAGCTGCCTGGGCGCTGAGCTCTGGAATTCCCTCCCTAAACCTCTCCGCATCTCTACCCTCCTTTTTAAGAGGCTCCTTAAAACCGACCTCTTTGACCAAGCTTATAGTCACCTGTCCTAATATCTCCTTTATGTGGCTCGGTGTCAGATTTTAACTAATGGAATTCCTATGTATTTAAAAGAATTTTGGTTCAATACAGTTTTGTACCCTCTCCTGTTCAGAGTACTATTAGCTACAGAAGCCCTGGCTTGGGGTCCACAGAACAATGCCCCCCAATATGATGTAAGCTGTGCAGGTTGTCTAATTCACCTAGGTCTTCATAAAGCAGGACTGCAAAAGAAATCGAGATCTTAAGATATTGGCTAGTCAAACAAATCATAGAATCACACAGCACAGAAGGGGGCCTTTCAGCCCATCGAGCCTGTGCTGGCTCTTTGAAAGAGCTCTCCAATTAGTCCCACTCCCCCTGCTCTTTCCCCATAGCCCTGCAGATTTTTCCCCTTCACGTATTTATCTAATTTCCTTTCGAAAGTTACTATTGAATCTGCTTCCACCGCCCTTTCAAGCAGTGCCTTCCCGATCATCATAACTCATAAATTCTCCTCGTCTCCCTTCTGGTTCTTTTGCCAGTTATCTTAAATTTGTCTCCTCTGGTTATTGACTCTCCTGCCACTGGAAACAGTTTCTCCCTGTCTACGCTTATCAAAACCCTTTATGATTTTGAACACCTCTATTAAATCTCTTAACCTTCTCTGCTCTAAGGAGAACAATCCCAGCTTCTCCAGTCTCTCCACATCACTGAAGTCCTTCATCCCTGGGACCTCCCATGTTTATTTTTATTCGTTTATGGGATCTGGGCGTTGCTGGCAAGGCCAGCATTTATTGCCCATCCCTAGCTGCCCTTGAGAAGGTGATGGTGAGCCGCCTTCTTGAACCGCTGCAGTCCGTGTGGTGATGGTGCTCCCACAGTGCTGTTAGGTAGGGAGTTCCAGGATTTTGACCCAGCGACGATGAAGGATTGGCGATATACTTCTAAGTCAGGATGGTGTGTGACTTGGAGGGGAACTTGGAGGTGGTGGTGTTCCCATGTGCCTGCTGCCCTTGTCCTTCTAGGTGGAAGAGGTTGTGGGTTTGGGAGGTGCTGCTGAAGAAGCCTTGGCGAGTTGCTGCAGTGCATCTTGTAGATGGTACACACTGCAGCCATGGTACGCCGGTGGTGGAGAGAGTGAATGATTAAGGTGGTGGATGGGGGTGCCAATCAAGCGGGCTGCTTTGTCCTGGATGGTGTTGAGCTTCTTGAGTGTTGTTGGAGCTGCGCTCATCCAGGCAAGTGGAGAGTATTCCATCACACTCCTTACTTGTGCCTTGTAGATGGTGGAAAGGCTTTGGAGAGCCAGGAGGTGAGAGAGACTCGCTGCAGAATACCCAGCCTCTGACCTGCTCTTGTTGCCACAGTATTTATGTGGCTGGTCCAGTTAAGTTTCTGGTCAATGGTGACCCCCAGGATATTGATGGTGGGGGATTCGGCGATGGTAATGCCGTTGAATGTCAAGGGGAGGTGGTTAGACTCTCGCTTGTTGGGAGATAGTCATTGCCTGGCACTTCTGTGGCGCGAATGTAAATCAATGGGCCGAAAATTGATCCCGGGACGCGAGAGTACGCACTGCGTACTCTCGCGTATTCCCACTCCAATTGCCGGTTTTCTGCATGCCCTGCGCATGCGCTGAAAACCGGCAATTGCTCTTCTGAAAAGGGGGCGGGTCCTCGGTGCATCGCGTGCGCTCTACAGGCTGCACGCACGCTGTGCACTTCATGCTTTGGACGCGCAGGTAAGTAGGGAAGATTTTGGAAATGTAAAAAGGAGGAGTAAGACCCGCTTTTAAGAAGGTAAGTAGTGAATTAAGTATTTTTTTGAATTTTTTTTTACAGGTATATCTTTTTTAGAGACTTTAAAGACAGGTAAGTTTATTTTTATAACTTTTTAAAAGATTTTAAATTTTTTCAAAAATTTAATTTTTTATTTAAAATGGTTAATTAACTATACTTATTTTATTAATGTGATGGTTTTTTTTTTAAATTTAATTGAGGTTTAGCTGTTATTTTGGGGGGGTGTAAGATTCATAGATTTCACAGGGTGCTGTGAAACTTATGAATGGAAGATGGTGTGCTGCCATTGGCTCTAACTGAGTCACGTGATCCCACAGCTCGCACGAATTCACTACGCCGGTGGGATACGCAAGGACTGCCCAGCTGATGTCTGGAACATCAAGTTCGTGCGAGCTGGATCTGAAAAAGCCAACGCGGAGTGAGAGATCGCGCCTGCTCCTTACCCCCGCGGGAACAGAGCGAGATCAATTTCTGGGCCAATATCCATAAAATCTCAGTCAATGGGGAAAGAGCAGGGGAGTGGGACTAATTGTACAGCTATTTCAAAGAGCGGGCATGGGCCGAAAGGCATCCTCCTGTGCTGAGATTTTCTAGGAATTGTGATTAGGTTGCATTTGGCTGGTAAGAAAAGGTGAGTTATACAAGTTACAGTATTGCAACTAGTCTTGAATTCTAAATGCAGTATTTTGCTAACTTAATTTATGATGGGATCGTATCCCCATCTCGATATCCATCACGCTGGTAAATTCGTGAGGACTTTAGCTCTCGATTTAACTTTCTCATTTAGGGTGCCTGGAAACCAAGGAAGATTTCCAATCCGGACTACTTTGAGGATCTACACCCGTTCAGGATGACTTCCTTCAGTGCTGTTGGCTTGGAGCTGTGGTCCATGACATCTGATATCTTCTTTGACAACTTTTTGGTTTGCTCTGACAAGGCGGTGGCTGACCAGTGGGCAAACGACGGCTGGGGTCTGAAGAAAACAGCTGAGGGGGTGGCTGAGGTAAGGACGCAATCTTAAACTACGGCCAGGGTCGGTTTAGAAGAGATGGATCTTGCCTGACCTTTTTTTGGTGGGGGAACGGCTGGAATGAGGTACCTGGGACATTGGTGTCATTTAAGAAACAGTTAGCTGTGATGGAAAGATGTTGGGCTGGTATTCTGGAAGGGTGAGGTCAAATGGGCTAAATGGTCATCTTGATCCGAACCAAT
Organism: Squalus acanthias; assembly: GCA_030390025.1. NCBI lineage: Eukaryota > Metazoa > Chordata > Chondrichthyes > Squaliformes > Squalidae > Squalus > Squalus acanthias. Next base: position 202,598,820 of record CM059427.1, on the reverse strand, counting down.
CTTATGAAACGTGCTGGAGAAAGAAATCAGGCTTTTACAAAGTAGACGTCTGCGTAAAACTATGTGCAGTTTTGGTCTCCTTACCTAAGGAAGGATATACTTGCCTTAGAGGGAGTGCAACAAAGGTTCACCAGCCTGGTTCCTGCGATTTTGGGGGTGGGGGGGGGTGGAATTGTCCTATGAGGAGAGATTGAGTAGACTAGGCCTATATTCCCTAGAATTTAGAAGAATATGAGGTGATCTCATTGAAACATATAAAATTCTTACAGGGCTTGACAGGGGAGATGCAGGGAGGATATTTCCCCTGGCTGGGGAGTCTAGAACCAGAGGTCATAGTCTCAGAATAAGGGGTCGGCCATTTAGGACTGAGATGAGAAATTTCTTCACTCAGAGGGTGGTGAATCTTTGGAATTCTCTACCCCAGAGGGCTGTGGCTGCTCAGTCATTGAGTATATTCAAGGCAGAGATCGATAGATTTTTGGCTATTGAGGGAATTAAGGGATTTGGGGATAGTCCTGGAAGGTGGAGTTGAGGTAGAAGATCGGCCATGATCTTATTGAATGGCAGAGCAGGCTCAAAGGGCCTACTCCTGCTTCTATTTCTTATGTTTTATTTGAACGTGAATCATTTTATTTCAAATGTGTGTCACCTATACAATTTGTGATGTCATATGCTATCCTGAGATTTAACATCCTGTTGGTGTTCATGTTCAGTTCATCTTCCGTTTGATTTTTTTTGCGTTTTAACTAAGTGCCAATGTTCTCAGTTGGTGGGGCATTGACTGGGCAGGGTTCGAGAGTCTCAGGCTGAGGAAACTCCAAACACGTGAAGACTCATCCCGAGGTTTATGACCGTTTACTAAAGATGATCCAGCTCCCACGGTCAAAGGAATTTGTTTGATTCGGTATCCCTGATGTCATTGGATTCCATCGGATATACGGC